>OY744510.1:2447884-2552244 GCA_963556185.1 Pseudopediastrum boryanum | reverse complement strand
TGGGGGTTCATTGGTGATGTGCCCATGTCGAAAAGGTTGCTGTACTGCTGTCCAATGTTGATGTTGTATCTTTGAGGGTGATCGGGGTAGTAGTCGCCTTGTTGCTGCAGTGCCGATACCCCTTGCTGAGCTTGAGCCAGCTCGCCAAGTGCAGGAGTTGCCGGGGACCGGTCATTTGCTGCTGCTGCCTGTTGCAACCGGTAAGCAGCAATCATCTCAGCAACAACTGGATTATGTGCGATGAGGTCGCTCTCACTTTCTCAACTGGGCTTCCAATGGACGTTGTAGTGCCTTATATCAAGAGGGAGGCCTTTAGTGGCATACTGATCCCTGTTACATTCAATGCAGGTCCAGCCTGTCGTGACATCCTCTTCCAATATGTCCCCTGCAGGGCGATGGTTTAGCGGGAGACAATCAATATGATATCGTCTGCTACATATGCTGCAATGTGCTAGGGTTGTACCTGCAGGGATTCGTCGTGCTGGCAGGTGGGTGTTAGGACAGCAGCATTCAGTCGGGAGGTTTGGTGTGTTGCAGACTTCATGATGGGTCATTGGCTGTAGAGCGTGCTCTGGAGCATCATCAATGTGATAGCCCTTTTGCTTAGCCAGTTCCACCACCCATCCTTGCATAACTGTTGGGGCCCATCGCACAATGACCTGGTTCTGTGTTGCTACTTTCTTTCTCTTTTGCCCTCGTCCGGTGTGGCGTGCCGCCGCGCCACTGCCAGACCTTCTATACCTTCTAGTTGGTCCTGCCCTTCTGCAAAGTTGTTATATAATTGCTCTCGCATATCTTTGAAGGGCTGTCTTTTCTCATCCTTGATTCGCTGGTAAACGTGATAGCCTGTTTTTATTCGGTACACCAGTGGGGCTGTGATGTCTGTTGCAGTCTGGCGCACACTGCTGCTTTTGGTGTGGCCTCTTGGTGGTGCACTGAGTGAGGACAGGTAAGCCTGTATCTCTGTCAGGGCTTGCTCTGTGCTTGGGGCATGTGTCTGTGCAGCCCACAAGGCTGGGAGAGGTGCATTGCGTATGTCTATGTCATCAATGAGGTTGTGGAACTTCAGCAGCCTTGCATACTCCGGATGGATTGTTGCACCATGTCCTGCTTGCACAGGTGGCCTGCTGCAGTAGGTTTCTTTTGTGATGCCTGGCGGGAGAGTGAGCATGTATGCAATACGTGTAAAAGCGGTCAGCGTCCTAACGGTGATATCCTTGTCCAGTTTCAACATGAGCTGTCGTGTTGTAAGGACAGTTCTACCTGTGGAAGACAGAGAGAGAGAGAGAGAGCTACGCAAGGAGGGGCGTGAGGTGCCCTCCCGCGTAAGATTAAGGGAGGGGCCCATTGGTGTAAGGATTACACTGGGCCAGCCTACCATAGGATAGTTACATCCGTGGGTGGGCTTCCGCCCACCCGCCTTTGTTAGCTTACTTTCTTGTAGTTCCTCCTGTGCCATTGAGGCTCCTTGGGCTTTTCCAGTTTTCTTTTTGTTGTGTATATGCTGTGTAAGGACTTGACTGCTGCAGTATGTACTTCTGAAATGCATTGCTTTAGAGCTTGCCCTTTGATACCGAGGGCTTGAAGATTCATGGTGGTACTGTTGTATATGGTGCCTGCAACTCCGACAAGCAAGGGATAGTACCATACTTTGGCAGTGGGGTCTATGTCTTTGATTTTGTCAATGAGTACTTGGTGTTGATAATCAGCTTTGCTTTGCTGGCCTGTTGGGTCTGAATCCCTGCAGATCTTGACCTCTAATATCCAGTACTCTGCTGGGTTGTTTCCATTCTTGGGTTTGTAGAGCATACCATCAGGGCGCTTATCGGTGGTGCCTTGTGCTTGTTGCACTGCCTCCTTTAGTCCCCTTGGAAGGAGCTCCCACGGGATGTTTCTAGACTGGTGGGCCATGATGCCGTCTTCTGCACAATTTTCAGTTGATCCAAGGTCCATTTGAATGACAAATGCTCCTTTGCGTCCCCTTAACACTCTTGTCATGATTAGTCGGCCGACCTTGTTATGCCTGTTGATGTACATTCTTTTCAAAGCTGGGCATCCTGAGGCTGTGTGGTGTCCGCCATCCTCGTCACCGCACAGGAGACATTTGCTACTAGGTGCATGTCCACACCTATAGGCCATCTTCCTTGTCCACATGGTCCCGTACCGGTAGCGCAAAGCGGTTTTTCGTTCTGCATACTTGATTTTTCCCGAGGTCATGTACTCGTTGCTAGCAGGCAGGTCCAGTCTTTCCTCAATCATTTTAAAAGCCTCGAAATAACAGGTAGCTCTGTTTGCCATCCCAAAGCGACTCTTTTGGTGGCAGTAATGACGTACCGAGTCGTGAAGGTCTGTCAAAGGGTTCACCCGCTTGAAACGGTCAAGCAATCAACGTGCGCTGCCCATTGATTGGTCCGTGACCAACGATTGTTCCATTGGGTCTTGTGCGGCCAATATTGGGTCAACCTGTTGTTACTAGGACTTTCGTACTTCTCACATTCCTCATAGTCGGAGGTGTCCCCTGTCGCAGCGGCCTTAGCGATTGCGTCCGCTTTTTCATTACCGATTATGGAAGCATGGCCCTTGACCTTGTGAAGGGTTGTCCTCAGTCCCCTGTTGACGATCTCGGTTACTATCTCTTTAATTAGCTCACAGTGCTGGTGATTTAGGAGATCTTGTGGGCGTCTCAGCATCTTTTTGATTTGGTACATTGAGCTGAGGCTGTCGGTGGCTATCATGTGGGCTCCATGCCTCAGCGCAGCAAGGATACCAACCAGTTCTGCCCTGTTTATGGTGTTCTGGGGTTGGCTGTCGCCTGCAGGGACAATTGGAACCCCACGTTCATCGTCCTCATTGGCTGCTTGTGGGGGGAAGTACACTCCTGCCCCTATGCCTGGGGCATCACACTCTGCATCTATTGGTGATGCTTTGTGGCTTGTTTGCTTGTAGCTACCATCTGTGTAGACATAGTTTTTCCAATTGTACCGGAGGGGTGGGGCTGTTGGTAGGGCAGTGGCTAATTGCGTTTCCAGGTCATCCAGTGTAGTGCTGGCGTCAACCATGGCTGGAGGGTCTTGACTGGTGGCAGAATCGTCCCGGAGGGACTCAGAGCCGTTTGTTTGTTTGGGGTAACCCATTTTGCTGAGCTGTTTTGGCGTCAGCAATGTTGGCTGATGAGATGGGCTGGGCGGGGCATTACTGCTTGGGGGGTTGTAGTACATGCTGATGTCTTGTATCTCTTTGTCGTCCGGCAGGGACTGATTAATGGCATCCTGCAGCGTTTGCAGAAACCTGGTCATGTAGCCGCTCTCCCAGTAAGGGAGGTGGGCCTCAAAACCCTTTGCGTTGCCTGTGACAATGATATTTACGTCCCATCTAGGGTTTCCTGCATACATGTCGCCCCGTTCCCAAGTTGTGGGTTTCTGGAACCTGAAGTGTTTTCGGGGTATTTGTAGGAGATGCATGCAGTTTTCTGGGAAGTGTTGTAGCCATGCAAGGTAGGCAGTTCTGTTTGCATCGGACCAGGCAGGCAGGATATGTATGCCAAAGACAGGGGCTGTTGTGTTACGGGCCGCTGCTATGGCAGTAGCCATGTTCTTATTCAGGTCTTCGTCCTCATACTCTGGGTTGTGCACGCTTCCGCCGGTCCACCTATATCTGTAGCTATCCCATTTTGCCCCAAAGATTTGGTCCCTTTTGTGGGCGCTCCAGTACATCGTAAATGTTGGGTTGTAATTGAGTGGGCTTGCGAATCTCTCTTTTGATATGTTTGTGAGCTGCCTGAGAGCCTCATACACCTCAGGGGGAGTGGCCCAGTGGTTCTTTATTTGTACCTTCCTAATGGCTTTGTGATCTTTGATCTGCCTGTGGAAGACATAATGTCCTGAAGTCGGTGCATACCTACTTGTCTGAGTTGGTGAAGGTCAGCTAGGAGGAGGTCTGGTGGTTGGGGGCTTGCAAGTGCCTGCATCTTCTGCAGGTCTTGCAAGAGTGGGCTGGTATCGGGTAGTTCTGTTGGGCCAAGTCCCTGCTTTTTGAGCTCGACATCTATGCTTGCGCATGCAATCACCTGCCTCAGCCTCAGGCTGTGGTGTGTTAGGGGAGGGCGAGCCATTGCTGTCAGTACGGCTCCCTTGATGAACAACGTACCCACCTGAATTTCGGTAGGTTTAACGGTAGCCATAACTGGTAGCCTCTGTGCACCATAGGAATGGTTCCCTTAACTTACGCGTTCTGGCCTGCGTCAGCTGGTTCGGCGTAGCTCTTTCTTTCTTTTTTTCGGCAGGTTTACAAGGCCCCTGGTCGCCAACGAGAGTTGGAAGCATTGGTGGGAGTGGTACGGACGGGAAAGAGGCACTCCACATCTACCCGTGGAGGGGAAACTAGGCCCCAAGGGGGATACAAAAGTTTCACGGTGGCTCTGGTCAAGGGCGGTACGCTTCGGCAATGCCCCCTAGTTCCTTAATATTACGCAGGTATTCCCATGACCTCGTGTCCTCTATCTTTCTTTCATAAATGGTTGTAAATCAGGTCTAGCTGCTAAGAAAGAAAGAAAGAGCCCACATCGTTACATCGTTACATCTACGCTCGCTCCACCATGAGCGGCGTACAGTTAAGGAAGTATGTAGGCTTACTACAGTGAGGGCACCCGCCTCCTGAACACGACCACTATGTCCTGGCTCTTCAAATCACAACCTCCAGCCCATCCACCTCACTTTTCAGTTCCTACACCATATCCTCCCAGAAGGGGTGGCCTCGCCTTCTCCACGCTTCTGTGCCCTCCTAGCTCCCCCGCCCTGATCCCTCTCGTGCCCCCCAACCCCCCACCCAAGGCTCACCCCCCCACCCAATTTGAAATGCCCCTCCACCGGGGCCCTGTTTTGAGACGGATTGACCTGCTTCTTCCTGATACGTTCCTGTCGTGCTTTCCAGATCTCATGGAGACTTTGAATGGCATGCCTTGGCAATTTGTGTATGCAGCTTCGTAACAGGTTCCCTTTCACTCCAAGGAACTCCAAATGCCTCACCGTAGCTTCTGCATATACTGCTCCTGCAACTCCCAAAATGATGGGCTTCCTTTCTATAATGGCTGAGGGGTGCCTTTGTCGCAGTATCTGATATAAACTCTCATGCTGTTGATATGGATCTTGGTGTGTCCTGCTGGGGTCAGTGTCCCTTGTGTACTTGACCTCAATAAGCGTAATTTGAGCCTGAGATGTCATCCATTGACCCTCTGGGGTTCGCCTAACCTAAGTCTAACCGACTTGCGTCGATATAGGACAATGTCGGGCCGAGAGCCCGGCTGCTTTCAGCTGTGCTTTGGATAGCATACCGGCCGGGATGTTACCGAATGTCTTGTGCAGGTGCACTGCTCCTGAACGTGCCCATTTGGCAGCGTTGCCACCGTCGTTATAAACAATGCTATCAGCCCCGCGGTCGCCACTCGCGATAGCCTTGGTGATGATGCGCACTGCTGTGTTGTGCTTGTCTTGCACCATGGGCATGATTCCAGGGCACCACGCGACTGCATGGTGTCCACTATCTGGATGCTTGTTGCAGCAGAGGCATGTGTCACTCTTCCTTTTCTTGTACCTCTTGAGGTTTTTTGCCGTGGGAAGTTGGCCTGTCAGATATTTTATCCTTGTGTTTTTCATTCCTTCTGTCACCCCTGCAATAGTCGTCCAACTGTCAATGTATGGCCTGGCCATGTCTGGCAGCGTTCTTTTCATGGCTTGATAGTAAATTGTATCTGTCTTGGCTGTCCCAAGTCTCAGCTCCTTTACTTGCACTCTGTTGGTGAGTGCATCTTCTAAGTTTGCCACTTGCTGCCATCTCTCTCTCAGGCCAGTGGCGCTGTTTTCATCCTCCTCCCAAACCTTCTGCATAGGCCATGCTTGGTACGGCCTGTGGTTACCTTCAACGTGAGACATATCTATGTCTGCCCGCCCCGTAGTTGCCATAGCTGTAGCAATGTCGTCTGCAAATTCATTGCCGGGGATGCCTGCATGCCCCCGGACCTTGATCAGCTGCACCTCTCCCTCCAATGTCATGATTGCTGTTTTTATCAATTCAAGCAAATGTTTGTGTCTGTGATACCGGACCTGAGCTGGGTAGTACATAACAGCTCGAATTGCATGCACTGAATTGACACTGTCTGTCATAATGCTTGAGTATCCTTGCTGCATGGCACCTAGGATACCCACCAATTCTGCCCGGTATGGGGTATTGTGCCTTGTGGGTGCTGTTGATTGGATCCCTATGCACTGCCCTTCCTCAGTGTCTGTCTTTGCTGGGACATAAATGCCAGACCCAAGTTGGACCGTCTGTCTGCCGTTTGGCCCTATGTCTATCTTACGTTGGCTGCCATCGGTGTACACCATACTTCGCCAATCGTACTTTAGTGGGAGGAGCTGGTTGAGCTGGAGCTGTTCCGTGGCTGTCTGCAAGAGTTCAGCCAAGCTTTGATTCAAGGTTAGGGCTGCTGTGCCTGCATCACTTGGGGAAGCCAGCACCTTGGCTGAAGAGCCCACATTTACATAGGGGTGTGTGGCTTATTGTGTGCCAGGCAGCTTTGCTAGGTATGGACAAGGGCAGGAGGCTCATGGTAGCCGCCACTTTAGGCCAGCAGCAGCAGCAGCAGCAGCGTGGTTTGGATTCCCTCCCTGGGCCAGCACGTCTGTTAGTGGTGAGTCGTGTGGCTATAGCTACATTTGGGACATGCTAGCAGACTTCATAGGTCTAGGTATGGCACCAGTCACATGGCTGGCTGAGGTGCCTTCACAACACCCTTTTATGGATGTCCAAACAGCGGCTGATGATAGTCGCTCCATAGTTCTCAGGCAGGTTTAACCTTTGCTTTGGAGCAGGTTGTTTTGTAGGGCTGGCTTGCACTGTCATGCAGCTGTAGCATTTTGTGTATTTGGGTTCAGCACACTGCTAATGTCCTTTATGTATGTATGTCTTGTCATTCCATGCACTTGCCTCATATACCCATTTGCAGTTTACAGGACGCACTATATATGCTTGCTCATGAGCCTGTTGCAATGTGGGAGGTTTTGTTCGCATGCCATTGCTAAATATGTTCTGTGCTATCTGCCGGAAGGCAGGTGTTAAAGGTGGTTATCCAGGTGTATTCTAGTCACTGGCTGGTCACTCCTGTGTCTCTCTTCTCCCTCTTTCCTCGGGTTGTGCCTTTTCGGAGGCCTGAGTTGGAGGGGTTAATGTGTGGGTGTGCATCTTTGATTCGCATTTCCAGTAAGCATCCTGCACCCGTGTAAAATCGAGGTAAAAAGCCTCGAAAAAAGAGTTTAGTACGCTGTGGAACCAGCTTCATCAGATTATAGTGACTGCTTTGTAAGCGGCTCACATATAATGTCTGCCTGTCCCGCAATGACTACCTCCTACCTGAGCCGACATCATGCATTGGGCAGAATCATTGGTAAGTCCGTCTCACATGGCAATTTCGGGCAACAGCCTGGAATTCTTTTTCAGTGATCTGGGTATGTAGCCAAGATAAATGGGCAGCAGAAGATCTCATCGACAAGCATCACACCCTGCCTGATGTGACAGGAAAACGGTGACAGAATGCGGATCACGGCCAGACATGCTATTGTGGAAAGGGAAGCAAGTAACTCTCAATCAGGACTTTGGTGACCTGGACATCATCTACATAGTCGAACTCAAGGTCTGTTGCGACTTAAGCCCGGAACAAACTTGTTATCAGCGCGCCTTTGACCAGCATGCCAACCTCAGAAATGCTATCTGCAAGCACTCACCCGACCGCCATCACCCACACTGTGGTCATTTTAGTGGGAGTGGCAGGCACTGCATACGAAGACTACACTCTCGCTCCGCTTCGCAGGCTCGGCATCAGCGCTGAACAGCGGCAGACATCTGAAGCAAACAGTCCAGATGCTGGCAATCTGCGCCACGCAACACATGCAAAAGATCTGGCAACACAGACAGCAACTCCAGCAGCAGGGTGCATCTGCAGCAACCATGAGAGCGGGCATCGGGTAGCTCCATATTTGTACATTTTGAGGGATTATTAGGAGGACATGGTAGGGGAGGAATGCACCACGTGTGCTAGTACCGCCTCTTCCTTAAAACTACGCAGGGCTAACGCCCGGCATCCACTCACTCACTCACTGCTTTTTAAATTAGTACTAGCACATCCTATGTTTTGTCGACTACTATGGGGACTGGTACTAGACTACCCGGATTTTCCGAGAAGATCAAGGTGGGAGACCCACGGCAGCTAGCCATTACCTTAGTTGCATAATCATACTGTACATCCAGTTAAGTTGTTACCTCGTACAAACAGAACAAACAAAAATTTCAGGTGTGGCTGCACCAAGGCAGCTAGGTCAAAACGACCAATTGGGACTACATACACCGGGACCGGCCTGCCGCTCCCCCCCCCCCCCCTTTGCAGGCGTGGATGCAAGGAGTTAATGGTTCAAACTGCTTATACCTACCTGCAGGCCTACAAGAATGAGCCTCATCAAGCTGGACTGGCGTACAGCACGGCACGGCTACCGGCCTTTACCAGCCACCTCTTCACTAACAGCACCATGACCAATCGAGTTATCGCTATCATCCATGGAGAACCAGCATCAGGGAAAAGTTCAGCCTCCTATGCTATCTGCTTGGCCAATGGCAGGCCCATCGCCAGCATCATTACCGACTTCACACCGGCGTATGTAGGTGTGCAATCGCGCAGCCCTGGTGCACCATGCCGCCATGAGTGTTTGATGACCCGCCTGTAAACATAAAGAACACTAATGTCCTGGCTTTGCTTCAAATGGCTTTTTCATGGGTTGTCCGTCAAGATAAAGGAACTAGCAGCAACGGCAGCAGCAGTGAGCTTCACTGCACGGGCTTTTTCCATTATCAATTACTACAAGCTTGGCATCAAGGGCAAAGAAGCAAGAGCATTGTCCCGGCTTCTCAACATCCCTTTGGACATGCCCGCAACCATGGATGTCACATGACAGGAGCTGTCAGAGGCCATCACTGAGCATGCTCAGCATCTATTCCCATACCTGGTTACATGGTTACACTATCTACGCACACACCGGCACCATTTGTGGCGCAAAATTAAGGAAGTAGGCCTACGTAGTGCGGACCACCTAAGTACCCCAGAGTATGACTCAACCAGTCCAACTCCTCAACCAAGCAATCCACCTTCATCCTGGCACCACCTCACATTTCGCACACTACACCACATCCACCATAGAGGGGGTGGCCACAAAGCAATATAGCGCAGTGGGTAAGGAAGCGGACTCCACTCCTAAGCCTCACTGAGGTCGCGACTTCGAGCTTCACTGAGGACGACCGCTTTCAAAAGCCTTCTGCTGCAGACGAACCCCGTTCGCCTCCGGCTGCTGCGTCTAGCACATCACGTAGCAAATAGGGCGGGGAGGAGTGTAACGGACTCGCTCCGTTACATGCATGCACCGGTAGAAGCCGTGAGGCAAATTCTATTGAGCCCTACAAGAGGCTCCTGTGGACATGCACACACCCATTACAGCTATTCCGCTTTAGACTCGCTTGCTTCTTTGATTTGGTGGTCTGGGTGACATATGCGGTTGTGGGAGTGCTGCTGTGTCACTGCTTAGTGCTACCACACTCTAATCTGTTCCTGGTTGCAGAGTACCTGACATCCATCGGGTTCACACCTCCAACCAATCACGGCCACATTCATCGCAGGCAACTGATAAGCAGTTGCATTGACCCTGCAGAAACAGCCACAGTGACTTGACCAATTGGAGCAACAGAATATTATATGGAAGGTGGGCTCTGGGCATATCCTATGGAAGGTGGGGCTTGGGCATGTGGTATGAAGGGGGAACTGGGCATATGGTACATTTCATGATTTGCCATAGCAAAAAAATGCAACAGGCCCTGCACCTCAAGCTGTCACAAAGAATTACTAGGTGGGACAGAATACGGGTTGTCTTCGCCATACATGACAACATATGCCTAGACATGAGGTCAAGCAGCAGTAGGTTGAAAGCACCCAAAAGCTCCACTGCCCCAATGGGGTTAAGAATGGGGATACACCAACAGGGAAGGTCCAGCATGCTTTCATGTTCTGTTTGTTATGTCCTAACCCTATTTCCCTGTATGCTTGCATTTCTGTGTCCCAGTGGTCCTGTTGTCCTTGATTTTCTTATCAAGTTTCAGCCTGTCCAACTTTATCGTGCATTCGAACTTCCTGGGAAGGTGGCAGGGTATGTGGGGTGTTGGCGAGTCAGAAAGCATGCTGATTGTAGAGAGTCTACAGTGGTTAGCATGTACTTAAATCTGTTTAAATAGATGGTCTGTGTCAACCTCACCTCTCTTGCGGCCCCACCTCTCTCTCTGTCTCAAGTTCTGGCTCTCCACATGCTAACAACAGCTGACTTGAAGGCATGCTGCGGGCGCTGCACGGGCCGGAAGCTGTGCAGTGACCTATCTCACATGTGCAAGGTGGTCTCTCTTAAACATAATATATGGAAGGTCTCTGTTGACATGTATGGATGGTGTGCGTTCAACCCTTGGTAATTGGCAATAGGTGTTTAGCACTAAGTGACCCACACCCGAAATCTTGTGATAGCAGTAGCTGCCGCTAATAGCTGTAGCATTGGATTTATGAAGCTGCCATCTTGCTGCTGCCAACTTTTTAAAACTGCAAGCTGAGAGCATCATTTTCTTATTTAGAAGCAACCGGGCTGGTAAGTAGGAGAGGAAGGCCCCAAAGACTCTTCCATCTTATCAACATGGATGAATGATAACTGGTGTACTGAAGCATGGGTTTACACTCATGTTTGTATCCGTCGGTGCAGGAGACGGAGGCAATTTGAAGACAGGACATTACCAGGCCATGCTCGAAGCTTAGCCTTGAGATCAAATCACCGAAAATCTGATGCAATCTTTGCAACTTTTCAGCTTTTATCACTCCACTTTTTGAGAATCTCAGCCACTTTTCAGATTGATTGCTTTGCGGTTACGAAATAGGTTTAGGTGAGCAGCCTATGAAATCGGCGAAGGCCCTTGATGGGGGCAAAGTCGACGTTTAACGGCGAACGCCAGAACATGGCGGAAGAGGAGCGCTTCGCCAACGCCATCCTCGATGTGTAATCTCTGTCCTTTTTAAACATTCAGTAAGGCAATTGCCTGCACTAAGTGGACGTGGGCTCCTTGCAAGCAGGAGGGATCATGTCTATCTGTGACTCTTCGCGTACGCGCATGTTACATCCTTGCTTAACGAGGTTGCGATGCCAGCTCCTCGGCGGGATGTAACTGTGCTGAGACTATAGATACCCCCCTCCTTAGCAGACAGCTTCCGTGGCAGCCTTTCATTTGCAGCTCTCAATACTCCAGACAACCTACCTGACCATCTCCACGCCTCTGCTGCGTTGATTTCAAAAACGCAGCCGATTCAGCCCACGCGCCATATCTATAGGGGGTTAGAACTAGAATTCTGGTGAACAGGGACTTACATCGCCCTGCGAACCGCTCACTACCTTCCAAAGGCCAGCGTGCGCGGGAAAGCTCATCTTCCCTAGTCGCTGGACTTGAACGTGACTCTGTCTGAGCTACCAGCCGGACTGAAAGCTATCGCGACCTCAGATAGAGGCAAAGACTCCAAAGAACCAGTCCCTCAGCGGTCAGCGACTTGCCTGGACAAGTTTAGCTGAAGCCAGTCCATCTCCTCGGGCCGGGCCCAGCAGGCTAACACAGGAGCAGAGATTCTCAAGGGCAGAGCTGCACGGAGAAATAAACCTACCATATCTGAAGCAGCTGCAACGTACGTGGGCTTGTGGCAGTAAACCGTGACAGCATAAGCAAACTCATATGAGGAGAGATCCCTGACATCCACGAAGGAAAACCGAGATGACGCGAAGAGCACCAGCTTTTCTGCTGGCCACTCTTCTTGTCATCCAGTTTGGCATTTCCGGGCATGAGAACCATGACTACAAGCCCATGCTGGAGCCGCAGCGCTACTACTGTTTCATAAGCAACTTAGTTGCCCATAATTCCATGCCCTACCCAAGCCTGAGCAGCCACATCCCCCCAACAGCATACGTTACCATTGCCACGGGGCAGGGAACCTCTGGCCAAATTCAGCAGGCAGGTATCAACAGCAGCATACACATCCCCCCAACAGCATATGTTACCATTGCCACGGGGCGGGGTACCTATGCCCAAATTCAGCAGGCAGAAATCAGCAGCAATATAAACATGCCCCCAACTTCATGTGTCACCAGTGCCACGGGGTGGGGAACCTATGCCCAAAGTTCAACTAGGACCAGCAGAACCATCCTGATCCTTACTAAATGCGAAACTCAGACCAACGAGTTCATATCAGACCAGACTAACAACAGCTCCATGGAACTTTCAAACCGTGTGGAACAACCAGACTCACCTCCCTTATTGCCCATGGCTCCCAAGACCCTGCTCACCCATCTCCTGCTCTTTACCACTCTGGCTCTCCTCAGCACACTGATACTGCTGTCACTTTCTGACCTTTATGAGAGCTGTAGATATTTGTATAACCCCACGTACACAGTCGAACATGCCAAACCACGAAGGCGAAATGCCACAAGGAAAAGAAATTCCAGCCAGCGCACTGGCCTAGAAAGCGTCAAATGTGCCAGAAACAGCATGAAATCCTTGAAGCAAAGGCTGCAAGATAGACATGTCATGCATTATCAACTTCGCCTACACATGGACATGCAGCACCCTCACTACCTCAAACGAGCCATTGCAAAGCAAGTGAGGCGCTGCATCAAACGCAGCAATGGCTACTTGGAACGCGAAGCCTACAGAATCTACAGATACAACACTGTCAGATATATTGGCCCAACACCACCTGCACAGGCTAAAACTCCACAAACTGCAAACTTCAAGCTGCATGATAGTAAAGCAGCATTGACATCCTGCCCAGTAAAGGCTGCCCCATGTTCCCATTTCAGTGCAACTGCCCACAAGAACCCATGCAGCCTGCCGCATGAGACCCAACCGCAAACTGCTGTCACCTGCCAGGATGGTGTCATCCACCCTCAGACTGTGCCCAATGCTCCTTTCCTGAAGAAACAGCGGCTAGGAAAGAGCGCATGTCACCATAACACTTGCTGCAACCCAAAGTGTCAAGGGCACTGCCAGAATTTCAGAACACTCTGCCCAGAGGGCCTCAATCGACCCGCAGCACGCACGACCTATGAACAACTGCATGGACTGGCACATCACCAAGTCCAGCTCGCATGCTGCCAGCAACCAAAAAGTGCCTGGGTGTACTGCCCCACTTACCTGCTGAGTATGCCTAACCTGGAAGACAGGCTGATTCCCATGTGGGTCAATGATCTCTTCAACCTCCTTCAGGACAATGCACATGCGCATCTGTATCTGGCAATGCCAGCCAAAGATCCTCCAGACCTGAGCGTCCGTCCTTGTAGAGGCTGGGCCTGGGTCCCTGCAGACTACTTCCTCCGCTGCTTCCACATAACCTCGACCAAGCAGGCCCTCCATGAGCATAGACTATATGACCGAAAACTGCCTCAAAGTGCACGGCAATGGCTACGCCAACCTATCCCGGCGACAGCAGAAAAGCAAAGCGACCACATGGAGGCAGGAGAAGCAATGTCTTTACACTACGTCGAGTCGAAGCTGTGCGAGTATGCAGTGCACAGAGCGGTCCTGGACAGACAAGATGCTGCCGCAGCAGAGCTCCTTGGCGAAGAATTGCAGAATGAGAGCCACGGCCAAGCAGATCCTAGACCCAGGGTGTATACCACTATACCGCGGGAGCAGGACTGTCTGAGAACGTTCCAGGGAACTTCAACAGGAGCTTCTTGCGGAGTGCTCTGCCTTGTCCCTCCCCCTATGCCAAGCATGCAAGGTGCAGGCAAGACTTCTAAAACACCACAGACACGAGGCCCCAAAGCTCCCCACACGCTAAAACGCAGGTCGAAGCCGGAGCAGGGTATGCGACGGATCAATGCAATGCTTGGAGCAGCAGTCCCTGGATTGGCCCCAGGCAGCACTGGCAATGCACCAACCAAACAGAACCCATTTAAAACAGCTGCCCCTCAGCCGCATAACATTGCAGCAGCCCCGCACATCTCCAGAAACGGTCTTCAACACCGCCCGGACCCCATTGTCGAACCTGATAGTGAGGACGAAGATGTTATCATGATCGATCAAGATATGGAA
Organism: Pseudopediastrum boryanum; assembly: GCA_963556185.1. NCBI lineage: Eukaryota > Viridiplantae > Chlorophyta > Chlorophyceae > Sphaeropleales > Hydrodictyaceae > Pseudopediastrum > Pseudopediastrum boryanum. The sequence goes on along the minus strand of OY744510.1, from coordinate 2,538,048 downwards.
GGCCTCAGCGAACCTTACCATAAACCTTTCAGTCCCAATTGGGGAGATGCAGATGCTCAGCGTCACCAGGTTAGTCCCACCTCACACACACAGTGGGTTACACCAGAAACTGTAGGACTGTATTGCCAAGAGCAAGATCGCGGGAATTGTGCACTGCATGCACTCAATGCTATGGCAGGCAGAGCGATCATCACTCCAGATGAAGCCCAAGCACTACTCCGACATCCACAAGTCCCAAGACCAGCATACAGCGATAGGCCTGACTGCAATGCCGACGGCTGGTTCAGATGGGAGGCTATCAACAAGCTCCTATACTACACAACAACCATAGACTTGACCCTTCTTGTCCTAAGGAACCCTCAAAACCACCCACAGCACTCTGTCAGTACTAGCTCAGCAAAGGCACGGATACTCGCCCTGGCACCGCAAGGATGTAATGCATTGTTCCTGCATAGACCAGGCCACTTCATATGCTGGAAACGCAGCCCTATAAACGGCAAATGGTACAGCCTGGACTCAATCCCCTATGCAACAACACGCACAATAAAGGAGTTGACTGATGCCGACTGGGCAGCATTCAATGGCACGATCAGTACAACCATAGCGGCTGATGCATACCTCCACAACGCCACTGGGTTAACTCTGTACAAACACAGGTATACGCCGTCCCCGGCAAACAGAAGTCACATGCAATATGTGGACCTAGCAGGCATTGAGCTCCATAAAGCAGGCCCAACCCAGCGCCCTGCTGCTGCATGGATTGAGCAGGATACAGAGCGAGCCCGTGCCCGGGCCCAGAGAATAGCACAGGCCCGAGCTGGAACATCTAAACAGCTCCCAAAAAGCAAGCCTGCACAGTGCGGCATAGCACCACAGACAGCCCAGGCTGCCCTGCAGCCCTCCCAGACCCAGAAAAAACCTACCATTGCAGCCAAGAAACAAACAGAGGCACGCCACCGTCACAGCCCTTGGAGGCCCGCAACCCTACTGAACATTAGAGTGTGCAGTCAAGTTGCCAGTCACTGTGGGCTGCACGCATTAGAAGCCATGGTAGGACAGGTCATTGCCACTCCACGAGAGGTCACCATGTACCTTCAAGAGACCTGGCCTGCAGGGGAGGATAAGGAAGGGCAGGAGGGTGATCACTACTCCACACAAGGCAACTACTCAGATCTTGCACTGCAACGCATTCTGTATTGGTTTTGGTGCAGGAGGGCTTGCCAAGGAACTGAATTTTTGGAGATGCACGTGGTATCTGGCCATGAACAGCTGCAAAAGGGCAATTCTAACGAAGCAATCATACGACTGCTACACCAGGCCGAGGCTTTCATGGTAAACTATACAATTCATCCATCCGCTGGGCAGGATAGTGGCAGACACTGGCATGTTGTGAGAAAGGGAAGGACTGACAATGGCCCTACACCTGACTGGTATCTAGTTGACTCCCTGGACCAGGCTGCCCATCCAGGCCACGTGAAAGTCATGACGGAGGCCGACTGGAAGAATATCCATGGCACTCTATACATCATCAAACAAAGCACAGAAAAACAAATGCTAGATTCATGTGAATTCACCGATGAGGAACTACTAGCACATCAAGAGAGACTTGAAGGAGAGGAAGCACGAACAGCTCACACCTACATAAGAGAGCCAAGCAACCCGGCCCCTCGGCTACATATAGAGCAGGCTCAAGCCCAACGTTCAGGCCTCACCCAGGCCCCCATCAGAAAACTGAATACGAACCCTCCAACAGAGCCGGGGCAGCGCAACGAACCTAGAAAGACCAAGGCACCAAAGCCAGCCAGCACTAATGCCAAACCCTCCAGTATCCCAGTCATAGAGAACTATTTTCACAAGCAAACACAGCCCACAGCGCACATTGAGGAGATATTGCACCCATCCCTACACTCACAGCAGGCACAGGGGCTCTGCACAGGAACCGAAATAGAAGCTCCCAATAAAGAGAGTGCTACAATCCCCAAGCTGAAAGTGATGACTCTTAATGTTCGGGGGCTGCACTCTAATCTTGAAGATGTCCTCGACGTGCTGCAAGACCACCAACCTGATGTACTCGTTCTGACAGAAACCAAACTAACAAGAAAAGCATGCAGCCAGGCATGCAAATATCTCAGTGGCCATGGATATGTACAACGACACAGCGCATGCCAGTACAATCCTAGAGCAGGAGTAACCCTACTAATCAACAAGAGTTTTGCAGACCTGGGAACTGTCGAAACAATTGACATCCCTGGGGACCTTGGTGGTTACATAAAAGCAGTGCAGCTTCGCATGGAGGTCTCTACACCGTTAACAATTGTTGGGGTATACATGCCTACCAGCCATCCCTCAGACAAGCTTGTCAGATCCCAAATCTACAGGAGAATGAAAGCACTGACAGAAACGGCCAATGACAAAGAGGAAGGTCGCCACAACATAATATTTGCAGGGGACATCAATGCAACATTGAACAAGATGGATAGAGCAAGTGGCAATACCAACCCAATGGACAATGCTCACCAAACACAAATTAAGGAAGCCAAACTCTATACCATGGACCCTGTCCAGGCTGGTCACCCCAGGAACTACACATGGAGAAAGGGATCAGCTGAACAGCTCGCAAGCCGCATTGATGACATGTTCACAAACAATGAAGCCCTTCCAGCCTCTGCAGTCACACACATATGGGATATGACCGGCAAAGGCACAGATCATGATCTCTTGGAGGTCTGTGTTCCCTACCACAAGCTCAACATGCTCCCACCCCCACCAATCACACCTGAGAGTGCTGAGAAGGCAACCCTTGAAAAGCTAAAACGACTGACAAAACTCACAAAGGAGGAAAGGGAGGGCCTTAAGAATACAGTGGAAGAAAGACACGGTGCAGCGTATCACCAGCTTAATGAGCATGTGCAACGCTTACTGCATACTGATGTGTACCCACATTGGGAGCGCCTATCTAGTGGAGACCCCGCAAGCATGGGACCCCTCCGCGCGCTTCATCTTGGAAGTGCAGCTGACCCTGCCGCTCAACGGGAGCTTATGGAAGAGCTGAACACCCAGATGGCTGACCTGCTGCTGCAGACTCGGGACACCATGCTAGCAGAAGGTCCAACCACCATGACAAATCCAACAGGACACCACTATCGGCCCAGACTTGTGTCACTCCAACGCGATGGCCTGATTAAGCTACGCAAGAAGGTAGTCCACGCCCTGAGACAAGAGAATGTGGAGGAAGCACAGCTGCCCGCAGAAGTGTGCAAAGCAGTTGAAGCACTGAACAGAACAGATGTGCGCAGCGGCAGTTCTCCTCAACCCCTCAAAGACTCTCTCAAACAGATTAAAACCAAAATCCGCAAGGAACTACGGGTCCTTGACAGTGAGCACCAAACAAAGCGCAAGCAAAATGCCATTGCCAAAAGGCAGGCACTGTATGACCAAAGGCAGAAGATAGGCAACCAAATGATTACTGGCCAATTCAAGGGGCGCAACAGCATGCAGCTTAGAGCAATTAAAACTGGAGAAGATAAGGTAGATACAGACCCAAAGGGAGTCATGGAAGCCATCACAACATGTTATACGCCCAAGCTGATGCCAGCAGCAGGTGCTGGTAGCAAAACTGGACTGTACCACCCATCAGAGCAAGCAAGGTCATATCCCTGGCTACAACCCAACGCCCCAGATACCTTTGACCTGAACACAGCCATCACTAGCGGTGCTGCTCCACGACGATGGCTGCACAATGAAATAAGGGACCAGCAAGCTTTTCAGGCCTGCCTCAAATCCCTGGCTCGCGGCAAGGCCCCGGGACCCGACCAAATAACAAATGAGATGCTGAACATGCTGCCTCCCCAAGGACAAGACCTCCTACACGGTTACATCCAATTGATGTGGGCAACAGGCTACACCCCGAAAGCATGGAAAGAGAGCACCACAGTGCTCCTGTTCAAAAACAAAGGCACACCCCTCAAACTGCAATTCTACAGACGCATTGGCCTAGAGATGACAATATACAAACTATGGACCAGAATGATCACATGGGTCCTTGCTGACTATGCCAAAAGACACAACATTCTGAGCTACACCCAGGGTGGGTTCAGAAACAAACGAACCTGCATGGACCAGCTGGAGCTGTTCACCCTCTTGCTTGAGGATGCCAAACTGACCCGGAAAGACATCTATCTCCTTATGGTTGACTTTTCCGAGGCTTTTGACACAATTGACCATGACAAGCTGCTGCAAATCATGTATGACCTGGGTTTCCCGACAGATGCCACAGAGGTGGTCAAAGACCTGTACACGGGTGCAACAACAGCATTTACAACCCCATTCGGGAATACCGAACCAATGCCCATGGACAGAGGGACAACTCAAGGTGACAGCCTCTCACCGTTTCTGTTCATCTTATATCTGGAGCCCCTGCTACGCTGGCTAAGGGTAGGTGCCAGAGGATACATCCCAGGTGCATACAACAACCGTGATACGCTTTTCAAACTGAAACAGCAGATCCCAGATGTCACATATGCGGATGACCTGAACCTGATATGTTCATGCATTGGGGATTTAACCAGCCAAGCTGACAAGGTCACCCTGTATGCTGACTGGGGACACCTAAAAATAAACAACACAAAGACCCTCCTCACAGGTGCCAGATATGGGGCTGACACCAAAGACCCTTTTAATCTGGAGAAGCTCCGGCGTAGCCTAACTGATGTGAAGGTCCAACGGTCCCCTGCAACACTCCACGACCCACGAAAACCGTTCCGTTACCTGGGCCTGCAATTCACCATGCACCTTGACTGGTCAGCCCAATATCAACTGACCAGGGATACCATTCGAGACATGTGTCACAACATGAAGCACTCATACGCTACAACCTCCCAAAAGATGCGCACCCTGAATACATGCATACGGACAAAAATTCGGTATGCATTCTGTGTGGCCCCTTACACCAAAGCTCAGCTCAAAGCGTTAGACAGCCCCCTCTGTAGGGCAGCCAAAGAAGCATATGGTCTTCCCAACAGTACTGCCACGGCAGTAGCACATGAAGACGTCAGTAAAGGCGGTCTAGGGTGCCCCTCCCTACTAGCAGAGTACAATACTGTACAAATACAGCGGTTGACAGAGGCTCTCAATGACCCCGGACCAGTGGGAGAGCTCAGCCGTACACGCCTGCAGACAGATGGCAGCTGCCTGGACAAACTGACAGCAATGGCTCGCCCTGCCCTAACACACCACAGCCTGAGGCTGAGGCAGGTGATTGCATGCGCAAGCATAGATGTCGAGCTCAAAAAGCAGGGACTTGGCCCAACAGAACTACCCGATACCAGCCCATTCTTGCAAGACCTGCAGAACATGCAGGCACTTGCAAGCCCCCAACCACCAGACCTCCTCCTAGCTGACCTTCACCAACTCAGACAAGTAGGTATGCACCGACTTCAGGACATTATGTCTTCCACAGGTAGAACTGTCCTTACAACAGGACAGCTCATGTTGAAACTGGACAAGGATATCACCGCTAGGACGCTGACCGCTTTTAAACGTATTGCATACATGCTCACTCTCCCGCCAGGCATAACAAAAGAAACCTACTGCAGCAGGCCACCTGTGCAAGCAGGACATGGTCCAACAATCCATCCGGAGTATGCAAGGCTGCTGAAGTTCCACAACATCATCGATGACATAGACATACGCAATGCACCTCTCCCAGCCTTGTGGGCTGCACAGACACATGCCCCAAGCACAGAGCAAGCCCTGACAGAGATACAGGCTTACCTGTCCTCACTCAGCGCACCACTAAGAGGCCACACTAAAAGCAGCAGTGTGCGCCAGACTGCAACAGACATCACAGCCCCACTGGTGTACCGAATAGAAACAGGCTATCACGTTTACCAGCGAATCAAAGATGAGAAAAGACAGCCCTTCGAAGATATGCGAGAGCAATTATATAACAACTTTGCAGAAGGGCAGGACCAAGTAGAAGGTATAGAAGGTCTGGCAGTGGCGGCACGCCACACCGGACGAGGGCAAAAGAGAAAGAAAGTAGCAACACAGAACCAGGTCATTGTGCGATGGGCCCCAACAGTTATGCAAGGATGGGTGGTGGAACTGGCTAAGCAAAAGGGCTATCACATTGATGATGCTCCAGAGCACGCTCTACAGCCAATGACCCATCATGAAGTCTGCAACACACCAAACCTCCCGACTGAATGCTGCTGTCCTAACGCCCACCTGCCAGCACGACGAATTCGAATCCCTGCACGTACAACCCTAGCACATTGCAGCATATGTAGCAGACGATATCATATTGATTGTCTCCCGCTAACCCATCGCCCTGCAGGGGACATATTGGACGAGGATGTCACGACAGGCTGGACCTGCATTGAATGTAACAGGGATCAGTATGCCACTAAAGGCCTCCCTCTTGATATAAGGCACTACAACGTCCATTGGAAGCCCAGTCGAGAAAGTGAGAGCGACCTCATCGCACATAATCCAGTTGTTGCTGAGATGATTGCTGCTTACCGGTTGCAACAGGCAGCAGCAGCAAATGACCGGTCCCCGGCAACTCCTGCACTTGGCGAGCTGGCTCAAGCTCAGCAAGGGTTATCGGCACTGCAGCAACAAGGCGACTACTACCCCGATCACCCTCAAAGATACAACATCAACATTGGACAGCAGTACAGCAACATTTTCGACATGGACACATCACCAATGAACCCCCATGCTGATATCCACCCCACAGGAAGACACGAAGTCTATATTAGAGAAGTAGAGATGTGCATAGATGGACAACTGTGGATAAAAACGCTCGCCTGCATATACACACCAGATGGCAAATGTCGCTACACCCTCACCCCTGAAAGGACAGCAATACTGTACCAACAGTACTGCCACAGCACTCGCCACAAACCAAAGGTTATGCGGAAGTTGAAGGCAGGTACCTTTCCCCAAGAACTGTATGCCCTCATGTGCAGGTACAGAGATGGAGCACAGATCAAAGATCACAAAGCCATTAGGAAGGTCCAAATAAAGAACCACTGGGCCACTCCCCCTGAGGTGTATGAGGCTCTCAGGCAGCTCACAGACATAACAAAAGAGAGATTCGCAAGCCCACTCAATTACAACCCAACATTTACGATGTACTGGAGCGCCCACAAAAGGGACCAAATCTTTGGGGCAAAATGGGATAGCTACAGATATAGGTGGACCGGCGGAAGCGTGCACAACCCAGAGTATGAGGACGAAGACCTGAATAAGAACATGGCTACTGCCATAGCAGCGGCCCGTAACACAACATCCCCTGTCTTTGGCATACATATCCTGCCTGCCTGGTCCGATGCAAACAGAACTGCCTACCTTGCATGGCTACAACACTTCCCAGAAAACTGCATGCATCTCCTACAAATACCCCGAAAACACTTCAGGTTCCAGAAACCCACAACTTGGGAACGGGGCGACATGTATGCAGGAAACCCTAGATGGGACGTAAATATCATTGTCACAGGCAACGCAAAGGGTTTTGAGGCCCACCTCCGTTACTGGGAGAGCGGCTACATGACCAGGTTTCTGCAAACGCTGCAGGATGCCATTAATCAGTCCCTGCCGGACGACAAAGAGATACAAGACATCAGCATGTACTACAACCCCCCAAGCAGCAATGCCCCGCCCAGCACATCTCATCAGCCAACATTGCTGACGCCAAAACAGCTCAGCAAAATGGGTTACCCCAAACAAACAAACGGCTCTGAGTCCCTCCGGGACGATTCTGCCACCAGTCAAGACCCTCCAGCCATGGTGGACGCCAGCACTACACTGGATGACCTGGAAACGCAATTAGCCACTGCCCTACCAACAGCCCCACCCCTCCGGTACAATTGGAAAAACTATGTCTACACAGATGGTAGCTACAAGCAAATAAGCCACAAAGCATCACCAATAGATGCAGAGTGTGATGCCCCAGGCATCGGGGCAGGAGTGTACTTCCCCCCACAAGCAGCCAATGAGGACGATGAACGTGGGGTTCCAATTGTCCCTGCAGGCGACAGCCATCCCCAGAACACCATAAACAGAGCAGAACTGGTTGGTATCCTTGCTGCGCTGAGGCATGGAGCCCACATGATAGCCACCGACAGCCTCAGCTCAATGTACCAAATCAAAAAGATGCTGAGACGCCCACAAGATCTCCTAAATCACCAGCACTGTGAGCTTATTAAAGAGATAGTAACCGAGATCGTCAACAGGGGACTGAGGACAACCCTTCACAAGGTCAAGGGCCATGCTTCCATAATCGGTAATGAAAAAGCGGACGCAATCGCTAAGGCGGCTGCGACAGGGGACACCTCCGACTATGAGGAATGTGAGAAGTACGAAAGTCCTAGTAACAACAGGTTGACCCAATATTGGCCGTACAAGACCCAATGGAACAATCGTTGGTCACTGACCAATGGGCAGCGCACGTTGATTGACCGTTTCAAGCGGGTGAACCCTTTGACAGACCTTCACGACTCGGTACGTCATTACTGCCACCAAAAGAGTCGCTTTGGGATGGCAAACAGAGCTACCTGTTATTTCGAGGCTTTTAAAAGGATTGAGGAAAGACTGGACCTGCCTGCTAGCAACGAGTACATGACCTCGGGAAAAATCAAGTATGCAGAACGAAAAACCGCTTTGCGCTACCGGTACGGTACCATGTGGACAAGGAAGATGGCCTATAGGTGTGGACATGCACCTAGTAGCAAATGTCTCCTGTGCGGTGACGAGGATGGCGGACACCACACAGCCTCAGGATGCCCAGCTTTGAAAAGAATGTACATCAACAGGCATAACAAGGTCGGCCGACTAATCATGACAAGAGTGTTAAGGGGACGCAAAGGAGCATTTGTCATTCAAATGGACCTTGGATCAACTGAAAATTGTGCAGAAGACGGCATCATGGCCCACCAGTCTAGAAACATCCCGTGGGAGCTCCTTCCAAGGGGCCTAAAGGAGGCAGTGCAACAAGCACAAGGCACCACCGATAAGCGCCCTGATGGTATGCTCTACAAACCCAAGATTGGAAACAACCCAGCAGAGTACTGGATAATAGAGGTCAAGATCTGCAGGGATTCAGACCCAACAGGCCAGCAAAGCAAAGCTGATTATCAACACCAAGTACTCATTGACAAAATCAAAGACATAGACCCCACTGCCAAAGTATGGTACTATCCCTTGCTTGTCGGAGTTGCAGGCACCATATACAACAGTACCACCATGAATCTGCAAGCCCTCGGTATCAAAGGGCAAGCTCTAAAGCAATGCATTTCAGAAGTACATACTGCAGCAGTTAAGTCCTTGCACAGCATATACACAACAAAAAGAAAACTGGAAAAGCCCAAAGAGCCTCAATGGCACAGGAGGAACTACAAGAAAGTAAGCTAACAAAGGCGGGTGGGCGGAAGCCCACCCACGGATGTAACTATCCTATGGTAGGCTGGCCCAGTGTAATCCTTACACCAATGGGCCCCTCCCTTAATCTTACGCGGGAGGGCACCTCACGCCCCTCCTTGCGTAGCTCTCTCTCTCTCTCTCTCTCTCTCTCTCTCTCTCTCTCTCTCTCTCTCTCTCTCTCTCTCTCTCTCTCTCTCTCTCTCTCTCTCTCTCTCTCTCTCTCTCTCTCTCTCTCTCTCTCTCTCTCTCTCTCTCTCTCTCTCTCTCTCTCTCTCTCTCTCTCTCTCTCTCTCTCTCATGTTTGTATCCGTCGGTGCAGGAGACGGAGGCAATTTGAAGACAGGACATTACCAGGCCATGCTCGAAGCTTAGCCTTGAGATCAAATCACCGAAAATCTGATGCAATCTTTGCAACTTTTCAGCTTTTATCACTCCACTTTTTGAGAATCTCAGCCACTTTTCAGATTGATTGCTTTGCGGTTACGAAATAGGTTTAGGTGAGCAGCCTCTGAGATAATTCTGAGTATCGCTGCTGTCCAACGCTTTCAGTTGCGATCCCCCCTCCGATTGACAGGCAGCTATTTTGCAATTTCTAGTTCAAGCAACATTCTAAGCAACATTCTAAGCAACATTCGATGGGCAACTTCCTGTTGAAGAGGCTATGTTGCCATTCCTCGGAGCCGGCCCCAGTCAGCTTGCCTTCTCCCATTATGTATCCTGAGACCCATGCATGTCATTTCTGTTTGCTTCGGTATACACCGCAAGGTCGTGTGTCCCATGTCACCTTCCACAGTTCCACGGTCTGCACCTTCTTCGGATACTACACTCCCCTCTCAATTGCACCTGAGGGCAGTCATTTATAGCGACTTGATGGCCTTGCTAAAGATTCACGCTATCGGTGCCTGCGAGGATGCACGCCAGCAGCTGAGCACATATTGGCCCCGCAATGATTCACGTTTGTGGCCTCGGTCAAGGCAGGATTGTCCCTAGCTTATCTCGTATGCCGAGATTGCAGCAAGAAAGGAGGAACAACGCTAGTTAGTAGGTAGGATATACAAGGCACAGCTTCACAGCTGGTGCGGTGTTTCTTGGGGTGAACCTGCCTCAACATCCTTGCTTTACTGTATGGGGCCAGATGAATGCGGCCGTTTTGCTGACCCTCCATATGGCACAGTAATGTGCAGATCCTGTGGTAGTTCAATGGTAGTTCAAGAGTAGTTCAGTCACACCCATTGCATCATTGACCAGGAACATTGTCTGCTGTACCACACAGCCATGCTTTTCCTTACCTCAAAGAATGTGCAAAGGACCTGTCAGCAGCCTGCATGGTGGTTCCAATACCAGGTACGAACAATTTATAAGGAACCATGCAGCCTTTCAAACAGCACACCAAGTATCACCAAAGCCTCTCCTGTTTCTCTGTTAACTTCTGTCAGTCTGCACCCTAAGGTCGCATGCCCCATGTCATCTTCTCATGGGCATGAACTATGCCATTGCACTAGGTGGCAATCCGCAACATTGCCTTTCTTGCCATGGCCGCAAACGGTTGCAGTAGAAAGTCCAAGGTGCTGGACGGGATGTACACTCAATGCACACTTAGCAAACGGTGTGTCTCTCCCCTGGGGGGTGGGAAACCCTGTGTACTGGACTCAGTAAAGACATGCCTCTTGCTGACCCTCCAGTGCAATTGCCGTTTGCAGACTCATAGAGTAGCTCCACTTGGAATCTTAAGAGTTGCAAGAGCAATCATTTTCTGATGTTGGACTGCCTTGAAGTGGTGTGCTATCATCACATTGCTTCCACCTCAACTGCATATGCCTGCTGGCTGCGCCACAACATGCGTCCTTGCCCCTATATGACAGTGGGCATGCACAATACCAGGAAAGATAGCAGGGCAAGTGCCAGTAGTGAAGAAAAACAGTTAGCAGCAATGTCAGGAGAGTGACCAAACATGAAAAGCTGATGCATGGTCTGTCCAATACTGGAGCATGCACCGGTAGAAGCCGTGAGGCAAATTCTATTGAGCCCTACAAGAGGCTCCTGTGGACATGCACACACCCATTACAGCTATTCCGCTTTAGACTCGCTTGCTTCTTTGATTTGGTGGTCTGGGTGACATATGACGGTTGTGGGAGTGCTGCTGTGTCACTGCTTAGTGCTACCACACTCTAATCTGTTCCTGGTTGCAGAGTACCTGACATCCATCGGGTTCACACCTCCAACCAATCACGGCCACATTCATCGCAGGCAACTGATAAGTAGTTGCATTGACCCTGCAGAAACAGCCACAGTGACTTGACCAATTGGAGCAACAGAATATTATATGGAAGGTGGGCTCTGGGCATATCCTATGGAAGGTGGGGCTTGGGCATGTGGTATGAAGGGGAACTGGGCATATGGTACATTCATGATTTGCCATAGCAAAAAAATGCAACAGGCCCTGCACCTCAAGCTGTCACAAAGAATTACTAGGTGGGACAGAATACGGGTTGTCTTCGCCATACATGACAACATATGCCTAGACATGAGGTCAAGCAGCAGTAGGTTGAAAGCACCCAAAAGCTCCACTGCCCCAATGGGGTTAAGAATGGGGATACACCAACAGGGAAGGTCCAGCATGCTTTCATGTTCTGTTTGTTATGTCCTAACCCTATTTCCCTGTATGCTTGCATTTCTGTGTCCCAGTGGTCCTGTTGTCCTTGATTTTCTTATCAAGTTTCAGCCTGTCCAACTTTATCGTGCATTCGAACTTCCTGGGAAGGTGGCAGGGTATATGGGGTGTTGGCGAGTCAGAAAGCATGCTGATTGTAGAGAGTCTACAGTGGTTAGCATGTACTTAAATCTGTTTAAATAGATGGTCTGTGTCAACCTCACCTCTCTTGCGGCCCCACCTCTTTCTCTCTGTCTCAAGTTCTGGCTCTCCACATGCTAACAGCAGCTGACTTGAAGGCATGCTGCGGGCGCTGCACGGGCCGGAAGCTGTGCAGTGACCTATCTCACATGTGCAAGGTGGTCTCTCTTTAATATAATATATGGAAGGTCTCTGTTGACATGTATGGATGGTGTGCGTTCAACCCTTGGTAATTGGCAATAGGTGTTTAGCACTAAGTGACCCACACCCGAAATCTTGTGATAGCAGTAGCTGCCGCTAATAGCTGTAGCATTGGTTTTATGAAGCTGCCATCTTGCTGCTGCCAACTTTTTAAAACTGCAAGCTGAGAGCATCACTATTTTCTTTTTTTGAAGCAACCGGGCTGGTAAGTAGGAGCGGAAGGCCCCAAAGACTCTTCCATCTCATCAACATGGATGAATGATAACTGGTGTACTGAAGCATGGGTTTACACTCATGTTTGTATCCGTCGGTGCAGGAGACGGAGGCAATTTGAAGACAGGACATTACCAGGCCATGCTCGAAGCTTAGCCTTGGGCGAGATCAAATCACCAAAAGTTCCGATCTGATGGCAATCTTTGCAACTTTTTAAACATCCATGGCTTTTATCACTCCACTTTTTGAGAATCTCAGCCACTTTTCAGATTGATTGCGGGCTTTACGCGGTGTACGAATTAGGGGTTTAGGTGAGCAGCCTCTGAGATAATTCTAGTATCGCGGCTGATCCTGGACCTGCCAAGATACCGCGACTGCTCTGACCCCCATGCTGCAACTTGGCCCCCTCGCATTCACACGTTGCCATATGCATTGCAAACTGAGCAGCGACTTGGAGCCTGCCGAGCAAGAGTATTTTTAAATGTTATTGAAAGTCTCGGGCATGTGGCCGCAGGCTAGCCACTGTTGATGTACTGTTGGTGTACAATTACAAACCTTGCAATTATTGGTGAATCTCCCATGGGCCTGGGGGTTGGCCTGCTGGCTAGTGAGTGGGAGGAGTTTCAGTCCCCAGACTTGTAGTGTATGGTGTTGTACCGTTTGCCGTCAGACACAGTCCTTAAGGGTGCCTTCGCCAGTATTGTGGTGCTGCTGGCCATCCGTTCAGTCACAGCAGAAACATGTTGTCTCTCATGCAAGGACATGCATAAATTCATGTGTTCCAGTAATTTGGAGTTGGGAGCTGCAGCTACGCTAGTGGGAGAAGCAGATTAGCTGAGGGGGGACATCCCAGAAGAGGTTGCATATGTTCTTTAAGGATACTGCCTGCTGGTGGCATGCTGGTTGCTGCTTGGTTCAGAACAAGTGCCAAGCAGTAGCAAGCATGTCTACTGCACCAGACCAGAGTCTGGCAGGCGTTGTGAGCATCTGCATGTGTAATCCCTCTTGCGTGCCCTCAAGGAGCATGGTATCATGGAGGTTCTTCTTACCTTTCACGTGATAGTCACCATGCGGCGGCAGTTTCGGGGCTTGCTGCAGGGCTGCTTCGGCACCGCAATACACACATGTCAGGTCTGTAAGTGGTATTGCATCTCTAGCTGCCATCATCACAACCAACAGGTTGAGGTGGCTGGGGCATGTGGGTCGCATGGAGCCTGGCTGCGGTGAAATAGCTAAAACCTGACGGTTTAGGAGGGTAAAAGCCTGAGGTAACTCAGTTTGGTCAAGCAGACACTTGGCTCACCTCTAAGGAACATACGTTTTTGGCTTATGTTGTCTTATGTCATTATTTGGCCCTGAGTTGGCCAAGAGTGTACCGCTGTAGTGTTGAGTGTACCTGACATGTCTCGGAGCCATATGCACTTTATGGTGCTTTATCAAGTGGTGAGGGATCAAGTGTCAAGGGCTGTCACAACGCTTTGCCTCATTTCGGGCTTTCACCAACCCTATAAATAGGGGCGCTGGGAGGCTATGGTTAAGCCTCAGTTCATTGTGTTATATCTTTGTCTACAGTACACGCCTTAAGTGTCCTGTGTATCGACTTGTAAGTTTCACTTCGCTGACATCTCCGGTCCACACATGGTTGAAGGCTAAGCGCTTACGTGCCGCCTAAGCAACTAGTTCGACCCGGGAGAGGAACCGTAACACTGGCATTCTACCGCATATAGCTCTGTTTTCATCCTTACATCGGGTGTCAAAAGGAAAAGGCCTGGGGCACCTCCCATGAGGTGGGAGAAGTGTGTGCTTAACGATCTGGGAGTGGTCGGTGTCCCTGAGGAGGATGGGGAGGCAGAGTGTCTGCTTAAGTGTGTTTGGAGGAAGGTGCTCTGGGAGTTCAGTCACCCAGGGCAAGCGAAAGCAGATCCCTAATGGCTCTGGGAAGAGGGGGCAGCAAACTGCAGAGCAATATGCAGAGCGCTACTCGTAGTTACCTTTCCCAGAGTCAGCAGCAGCTGCGGCAGCAGAACGGGTCAGCCTGTTTTGGTGGGAGCCGGCAGCAGCTCTCACGAGGGTTTTGCTTAATCCGCAGGGATCTCTTCTACCCATGGTTTCGTCAGTGTAGGGCTCCAGTTTGAGTAGCCCTATTAGTGGTGCATGCCGTTGCATCTGACTTCAACTACTCTGTGTTGCATTTGATATGTGGCCTAGTAAGTGGTTGACCAATATGGAGGGGTATCATATATGATTGGCCGGTATGGGGTTGTGTGACGCTTGACCTGTCAGTCATCAGGGGTCTTGGCTGCATCTTGAGTGACCTTTTGGCATAGCTGGATTTGCGTTTTGGATTTTTGATTGATTGATTGATCAGAGTGATTGAATTTGTTTCAGCACTGCATGACAGACCCTGCTTTTCTCGTACGGACTCTCCCCTGCTTTGATTATCCTGTACCAATAACGTCCTGAAGCCGGTTCCACAACATCCTTTGGAACCAGAACTGGACTTCAAAAGAGGCCTCTGGAACCGATATTTTCCAGGGGGCCATGCCATGTCGATGCGCAGCATCGACCCAGGCAGGAGGCGGGGGTCCAGGGGGGAGGAACAGCCCCCCTGGTGGGGTCTGGTGCGAAGCCCCAGGAGCCAGCGATAAATTCCACTTATAACCATCAATTGTACAATGGAATTTGCTATTCTTCCACTCAGAGGGTTATCATACATTTAGTAAGAAACTTGCTGGAACCAGCATGTGACATGTTGGCCAGAGGGTGGCCCAGGGCTGGAACCAGGAACTGACATGTTTGACATCGCTGGAACCGTGGAACTGGGCACAATTTGCCCTGGAACCGGAACCTGGAACCGGCTTCAGGACGGTATACCAACCTCCAGGGCGTCAGCAATGGACTCATTTGGGAATCAACCAAGGCCTGCTTGGCCTGCTCAGTGTCTAGTAAAAGAGAAGGACTATTGGTCTAGTGTACTGACGGACAAAAGAGGCAGTGATAGCGTGATCATGCGTGGGTCATACAAACTACAGATTACGCACAAAGCCCATGGTCCGGTTCCCGGCTCTGTGCTTAGCCTGACGAGGGATTGAAGGAAAAGGCTGCCTGGAGCACAACCTGCACCCGAGCGCTGCACCCGCTGGCAGAGCAACTTGCACACTGAGCCTCCTTATGGTCTAGTCCATCGTTAATGCACAGCGCTAAACCACAGCGCTAATGCACAGCGCTAAACCATGTCCAGTAACTACGCTGAAGTCCTTGATTGGAAAATCAAGGGGCCTTCGGCCGTCCCGGACAAGTGTTTAAATCAAGGGGCCTTCGGCCGTCGCGGACAAGATTTTTAAGTCGGCAGCTGAGTTGCTGCATCGCAAGGTGACATGCCGGGATGTTGGCTTGTACATGCTGTGCCAGGGCTTGAGGCTAGGGGGCTGTGCCCCCCTGCACCCCCCCTGTAAGGTTGCCTTGTACATGCTGCTCCAGGGCTGGAGGCTAGGGGGCTGTGCCCCCCTGCACCCCCCCTCTTAGTAACGTTGGCTTGTACATGCTGCTGCAGGGCTGGAGGCTAGGGGGCCGTGCCCCCTGCACCCCCCCTTTCAGTTTAACGTTGGCTTGTATGGTGTGAGTGCCAGGGCTGGAGGCAGTTGCTTGAGGTGCTGAGCTGCATATGTAATTAGCGGCTAATTCAGGCCTTGTAGCAATTGGGATGCTGAGGTATGAATGCAGGGTCAAAAGATGGACTGGATTCAAAGGTTTATGGAGAAGGGGAATGGACGGAGGCCTGCATGCCACTGCCTCGTAGCCAGCAGGCCACTGCCTGGCTGACCGAATGAGAGCCCTCTTGAATGATACAATACGATTGTGACATCTGAAGCATGCCTTTCCATGCCGTTCACTTGACGTGATAATTAAGTGCAGCAGAGGCACTCTAAGCAAGTGAGGGTTGAACTGCTGGAGCAACTAAGTTGGCCGTTGCTCATAACTCATAAGTCATAAGTGGGCCCTACTTGAAATAACCCTTGCGGCATGATGTCTAAGATGCGAGAAGAAGATGTAGCACCCTCGGAAGAATTGTGGAAGACCACATGCGCGTTATCGCTTCACTGCACAGAAGGGCCAGCCTGAAACAAGATGCTGCAATCCTTGGCATGTATTCACAGGGATGGTGCTCGCCGCAGTCCTGCCGCAAAATGCTGCACATGTAAAGGAAAAGCGGGGCACGCAGTCTACCGGTAGGCTGCCATGCGACGATGGACACGCAGAAGGAGGGCCCACGTCGTTCCTGACAACTCAGGCCCACCCGACTGCCTCCTGAAGCAGGGCCGAGGCAAAAGAATGGAAGCAGAGCGAAGATCTTAGAAGCAAAGGGTTTGGCGCGGTTCATGTCTTTTCGGCGGCATAACAACAGGTCCTGATACATGGGTTTAAGCCCCAGGCCGGACGTATCCCTTCCTCGATCACTTCGTTCTCTTGTCCGGGTATGAAGGCAAGGCAAGTCTGCAGATGGCACTGCGTCCGTACCAACGGCACTCACGTACACGTATACATAGGACCTATCTTAGAGGAATCAAGACCGTGACCGGGTTATAGGTGTTCTCTACTAGAAACCCACAGACGGCATCAATCATAAGTGAGGAACTGGAATGGCTATAGCTCCTGATGACTGGCTTTGAACGCACCAGTTGTGCTTACTCAGGCTTGACCATGCCGCCAAGACTATCACGGAGCTGGCGAGTATTAAAAAGGCAAGCGCACGGGGCCCAAACTAAAGGGGTTCAATTCATCACACCCACATCCTAGCGTTCGCTAACTGAGATTTCCGTCAGACTCCTGCCTGCACTGCCATTCACCCGAGTGGAGCCGGCAAAGAACTCGGAACAATGAAGTGAATTTGAACAGCCACGCACAGAAGTGCAATAATGTGCACCCCCGGCAATCCACTACTCCTTCGACAGCAGCGAGTTCCATCCGCACGCACCAGAAGCTGCCTCGAGCAGTGGCCGAGCTGCCAGCCTATTTCAATGTGCCCGACATGACAAACAAACATTTAAGGTGTGGCAACCGCAAAGGGCTGCTAGGTCGAAACGACCAAACACACCATCGGA
The DNA here is from genome assembly GCA_963556185.1 of Pseudopediastrum boryanum. NCBI lineage: Eukaryota > Viridiplantae > Chlorophyta > Chlorophyceae > Sphaeropleales > Hydrodictyaceae > Pseudopediastrum > Pseudopediastrum boryanum. The sequence goes on along the minus strand of OY744510.1, from coordinate 2,520,255 downwards.
TGGATCCAGAGCACCCAGTGCCACTTGCTCAACGACGGGGCAACAGCAGCTTGCACGCAGAACTGACACAACCCACATCCCCAAACAAAGGGCATGTCATGCATGCACCAAAGCCCACCACCACAGCAGCCACTACACGTGTGATCTTCCTCACACACGTGGCCTGCTGCATGCGACAAACACCCCAGAAGCCATTGCAACCCTCGACGCCCTTGCCACTGACCACATGACGACTCAAGATCGTAACTGTTCATTACTAATAAGTAGAATGCATGCACTACCCCCTTCAAAACTGAAGTGTCAGCAAGGACCAACTACCTTCAAACATAACATAACAAACATTTAAGGTGTGACAAACGCAAAGGGCTGCTAGGTCGAAACACAAAGTGCATTGAGCGAACAAAGAGGCCATCACCAGCCTTCTTCGCCTCAATAGAACTTCCTTTTACGTAGTGATCGCAAGAGTATCACAAAAAACGCTAACATGGTAACCCAAAGTCTCAAGACTCCCACACTCCCTCAAGACTCCCACACATTGCTCAAACCTGTTTCAACTTTATTATATGCTGGCATCTGTCCACACTCGCTCCCCAATGAGCATTCGAGGCCCAACCACCCACCACTTCCAAGTAGCAAAAGAAACTACATATATCAGCATTGCAATGTGCAATTTTTAGAGGTCATGCACTTTAAAAGTGCCACCTTTTGACCTCCATCGCATGGTTCTTGGCATCCAGTTGATGACTCTTATCGATAATGTCACACTACCGAAGAGACCCCCTGCCAAGCACAGACAGACACATCTGCCTCTTGAGCACATGCCAAAAAAGCCATGACAGCTTGAACAGACAGGCTTAGTATACCAATGCCAAAAGGTCCCATGCAGAAGTCTGATGTGCACAAACGTTTAAAGCAACACTCACCAATGGGCTGCCCCTCCTTAGGAGTAAGACACCACAATAAGCCCTTCCTCAGTAAACAGAATCACTCATATTCAAGCATGACAATATCCCACACAAGGACCCACTTTGCAAGCTTAGCAAGAGAAGAGAGAATCATAATGGTCCTCGCAAAGAAGAGCATGCTCCTCATTACCCAGCCAGTCTATCCTAAGCAAAACGATACCTCTGTAAAGCAAGCCCGACTGAACACCAAAAACATCAGACAAAAACATGATCACCAGAGCAACAGGCAGAACAGCAACCATTGATGTTCTGCATGCTACCAACAACTGGCATATTTGCTTTTGAGCCCTTATCCATTTCCATGCACCTGTCACATTTTACATTCATGACGGCTTGGCAGCAGTACACATGCAGCCATTCAACTAACAGCACAAAAACAACCTTCATGCACACAAGCAATACACGGCATACACAGACATACAGATCCTTAGGCCAGTGCCACATGCTCTTGCTATAAGTTCGGCAATGTCCCTTTGTACGCCATATGATCTTCACGATCCACAATGACACCTCATTTCTGCCCACATTGCAACCTCCCCATGATTTAGCCTGCACAGTACAGAAAAGGCCCATTTGGCGCACACACGGCATAACCAGCCAGTTTACAGACGTTGCTTAGTTACTCATGCTTGTAGAAGCAGCAAGGAGCACCCACACCTAGCAGCTACTGCAACATCCGTGGACAAGTACATAAATGAAGCATTAAGCAACTTGTGATGAACACTGTGTGCACACACCTCTTTTCTATCCAACTTCCGGCACCCAGATCAGCACCAGCTATAATGACAGAAACCTACTTTGCAACCCACCACACCAAGGCTCAGATGCATGCCACACCTCAAAGAATATGAACAAGTCCTATCCAAAGCAGAGTACACGATGCACACACATCTTATGTATTCTTGTGGCCAGATCCGCAGCAACTGGCATCACAGTATAAAGCCTACTATCACAAGAGATGCCCAACATGGCCTCCAGAGGCAAGCCATTGTACCCCACAAGGTAACAAGCTCGCAATCTAAAGTGCGCATGCAGAAGCAAGTTAGCAGGTTGTGCTTTGGGGCAGTCCATAAGAGACGCAAGCAGCCCAAGCACCTGCGACAGTACCAGTAGAATAGCCAAAGCCCAGCAGCCCACCAAAGCCCGGCACAAAATGATTGTAGAGCACAAACGGTGTACTATCAAAGGCCTGTCTCCATCTTCACAACCCAGCCAATACTATGCAAATCCAATGCGTAAAATTCCTGAATTTTAGGTCAACTCACTGACTCAGGCATCACTCATACCAGGAGGGTATCTCCCAGCTATTTATGGACCCCTCTGCTTCTCCAGTCCCTTGAGGGAACATACTTGCTTTCTCTCCAAACAGTACAGAAAATGACCATCCTGACAAGCGTGCACTCTCTTCAGCAAGGGACGCGCGCAGCCACCAAACAAACATTATGAAAATGCTCCCTGCATGCTGTAAAGGAACTTGCAAGGGACAGCTGAGCACAGGACGCAACTAAGTGTCGGCCAGCCAGCGTTTAACATAGTTATCTGGCAGGCCCATTCTCCACAGATTTGCCTTCCAATGGCAAAGATAAAGGCCTTCTGAGCAAAATCTACCAACCTCGGCTTGGCAACATGTCAGGAGCACCCCAGCTGGAAGACCCGGCATATCACCGAAGTCTAAAGATTACTCCTTGGCTCGCATCCACACCTGTACAAGTGTACAAGCACACTCATACCCATGCACGCTGGCGCAGACGCAGCAGCAACCGACAAGCACCATAGCTCCTCAGGAGGCATGATATAAAAAGGCGATCCTTGGTTCAATGCCTTGCAAGATTACCTACACAAAGTATGATATGGATGTGCCCACACAGTAGCCCACATCCTGGATGCAAACTAGGACAGAGAGAGCATTCAAGCAGTGAGTACCTGGGCATACCCAACACAAAATATGCCCATGCAGATATGACCACCCTTAAAGAGAGACAAGCAAGGGGATCATGCGATAAAGCAATGCTTGGCCGCTTTGCTGTCCTACGGATCACCCCACAAGGGAAATCAGCGACCAGCCAGACCCCCCATACTCCGTCACGTTCATGTTGGATGGACCTATCATGCACCAGTCCTGCACTTTTGCATGGGGACGCAATAGGGCAAATAGGAAGAGCATGGTGAAGCGCGCAAACACTCCCTGGCTCGCTGCTGCGTCTGCGGAAGATTGTCACCCTACTACAGCAGTTCACAGCAAACCGCACACACATATTCCTGGTCTGTTACAGCATGCAATACACCGTACTTGTGCTGGTATACAAGGCATGCAGTACAATGTACTTGCGCTGGTATGCAAGGCATGCAGTACACTGTACTTGCGCTGGTATGCAAGGCCTACCCAAACGACCTACCCAAGCCATCCAATGTAGTGAATAGTACATCACAAGCTGGCAAAAGAGAAAAACCAAAGCATATATGTGACATTGCCACTATATCACACAACAGTATACTCGGACACGACATGCATAGACACGTGTTTATTTTGCATGCCAGAAACCAGCACCAGGGCAATTGCCCATTCCCCTCCCCCATGTAAACCTTTTGCAAGAGAGACTCATCCTTTCAATGCAAAAGCTGTTTTCCTGTGCCATGAGCACTCTGCGACCAGAAGCTCATTCAGCAACCAGCCATGTAAACCACCAACAACCACCAGCTCATTGCAACTACAGTTGTTGACAATGTCTTGCTTGTAGTGCTTCAACCAGTGACTCAATCATATACATTCTGCACTCATTAACATTGCAAGGCTCCATCAGAGCACGTAGAGGAGACCAAAGAAGACCCATATCAAACTCCACCTGCCGACGACACACTGGCATCGAGTCCCCATATGCAACCACGACTGAGGCGGAAAGCACTTAAACCACAGTCTTAACAGGTATGACGCTTTGGTGGTAGTATAACAGGACCCGCCTTTGAATCCCGTTGCAAGCCCAGGAGACCAGTTCGGTAACATTCAACAGGTCACTGAGACCCAAAACACATGTAATTGTGATAACAGTGCAGCAGTTGTGCTGAACAGCCACTCCTATCACCATCTGCCTCACATCTTGCAGCATGGCATATCAGCTGGGAAACCCAACTAATTCAGACCATCATCCCGGCCTGATTGCTCCTAGCCGGCCATTCAGCCAATGAGGACCCTCGTGTTGTCCCCACTGCTTAGCAGCCCGCGTGCCACCCATCCTCCCCCCATGAACCTGCTGCTTGGCAGCTCTTTTGCCTACCTCATCCCTGGTGCTTGGCAGCTCAATCACGCTCACCCTGCCCAGAGAGAGCCAGCCATTCCACTGGTCCAAGCAATCCAGCTCACTCCTTTACTGCTGCAGCAGTGCATCTGATGCAGGCACATACAGCACCTGACCATTGGCATCCATAGTGTGCACCCAGTTGCCCCCTGCTGCAGCTGTCATTCCCATGCTGGACACTACGCCGTTGGCAGCATCACCCCCACCAGCAGCAGCCTGCATTAAGCTCATGTTGTTACCCCGGCCACCACCAATCATGCCCGCAGAGTAGGCTGCAGACACAGAGCCCTGCTGATAACCATTGGATGCAGCTCCAGACCCTCCAGCTCTGCCACCAGCTGCTTGGTACAAGCGAGTCCCCGAGCTACCCCCCATAGCACCGCCTCCTGCTCCAACACCGATGACGCCGTTGGATGGTTGATACAACACGTCCTGGCCGCGCATCATGCCTGTATAGCACAGGAGTCAACATAGGTGCTAGGGCTTTAGGAATAGGCGCAGCATCTCCCTAAACCACAACTGGCGGCCTAAGGGCTCGTCGGTGTTGCAGCCATCACATGTAACAAGAACTCAGCCTTTTTCTTCTGTGGCAGATGTGCAGGCAGTTTCAGGGTAATGAGACAAGATTACAAACATACCGCTGGGTGTGTTCCGTTTCATGCCGTGCTAGAACCATGTGCTACAACCCTCGTGCTCTCTAGCAGACACAGCAAAGTGCACATCAGAACCACATCGTACTGGCAATCCCACAGATAAAAGTGCTGTTTCTGGAGAAGGCTTGGCATGCATGCAACCCTCAATCAGTTCCCCCTCCCTTGGACGTTCTTACAAGCCACCGAGCCCATCCCCGCCTTAGCGCATTAGACCCTGAGGCCTACTGCAACGTGGCTAGACCTGTGTGCTTACCTGGCATGCCATATTCAGGCGGATACGCATACACAGGACCCATAGCCATAGGTGCATAGCCCATCAACATGCCTGAATCATCTGCAGGCACAAGAAAACAGGCTCAAACATGCCCCTAACTGGAGTACCTACACTCTGCCATGGATGATTTGCACAAGGCATGGCATAATCCACAATGTGCATCGCCCCAAAGCTAAACGAACAGGCAGGTGCCAGAGCTAACATTCCATAACTGTGTACCTGCAGTACTTCAACATGTAGATAAGTATGCCCTGCACTACTTCTTTGCCACGTGAACACATGTACATGCGGGCGGTCCAGTTTAAGGCACCCTCAGCAGCTCACTCTGATCCACAGAATACATACCTGCAACACCTGGGGCCATCACATGCCCTCCCATGGGTCGTCCCATTCCAGCTGGCTGCATGCCCTGCAGGAAACACCAGGGAAAACTAACTCTTAAATTTCAGGTACATCTACTGTATCAGTCTAGCGCTGGTCTTGACTTCATGGTATGAGACGCACACTGCAATACCCTGCAGCAGGATCTCCCAACCACATTGCATGATATAAAAGCTGACAGAAACAAAGACGTATCCACCTTACACATCACTCCTGTAATGCACAGTAAACCCACAAGCCAAGTTCTCCACCCAATCAGCTGAGCATTCTTCAACACCAGCTGCAGCATTCATCTCATGTGTCTGCAACCCCATGCAACACCAGCTGGTACACCCTGCAGAAGTGCTATCTGCTGACTGCAGGGAGGCTGCACAGTGCCAGTATTCTCATGACGCCTTTTCCCGAATTGTCTCCCCATGCTCACCAGTATGACCTGTGAAGGGGAGCCCTGAGCTGCTGGCCATCCTGCCGGGAGCCCGCGCCCTCTTGCATCCACTGGAGGCCCTCCTCGCTCATCTGTGCCATAGAGCTGCGCAGCATCAACAACAATACAAAGTTTGGTTGGAGCATGCTTTGCTCTGCTTACACGCTCCCAGGATCCTTGGGCAACACAAGAACCAAAGGACGATTGCAACCCACACCAGGGCGCCCACACGCTGCAGATGAAAGGAAGCAAGCAATTTGGCCAAAAGCGTCTGTTGCACCCAAAGCATACCAAATGACTCTAGCTGCACAAGCAGCATGTACTAACTGTGGCAACTATGCCACAACGGAAGATACAGCAGTCTGTGCAAGAGGACGCTAGGATCTGTCCATATGTCCTGCAGATGGAGTCAGAGGGTAGACCACCACAGGAGAGCCCCAGGACACATCGTCCACTGCGACATGCTGATCTAATGCTGCTGCTTGTGGCTATCCATATCAGGTAGGTCCCTGCCCAGCTTCCGAGCCGTGCAGCATCCACCATCTGGCTCTAACCAGTTGCTGCTCTGTGGTTATTACCTGACTAGGGGGGATGAGACCGTATCCTGGTGCATAAACTGGCCGCGGCTGTGCCATCCCATTTGGCAGCACAGGAGCGTTGGGGCCTCCAGGCAAAGTCCTCAGTAAGGCAAAACCCTTGAAGGTCCCCTTCATGATGTCTGTGACCATGCTCACGGCCAAGCTCAAGCTGTGAGGGATCCCACTGATGGTGACCTTGGTTGGATCTGCAAAGCACCATGTCAGGGTTTAGCTTGCTGTTTGGTAGGACACGGCTGACTCTGCAAAGCCGCACGTCCGGGGTTCAGTTTGCTGTGCGCCAAGCTATGGCATCTTGCTATCGCCTGTCCCAACCCAAGCTGCAGCTGCGCAGGATGCTGAAATAGAAGGTAGCTGACATTTCATGCTGAAATCTGCATCCCACAGCCATGACACTTTGCTGCTGTCACGCTTGCAGTCCATAGTGTAGAACATTCTCCCGGAGTAGGTATTACATCATAACACACGGGGTGTTGCACACCTAGGCAGCTGACAGTTTTGCATCTGGGACCTGCACTATACTCCCAAGGCACTTGGCTGCTGCCAGGTTGCAATCCTTGCTGTGCAGCATCTCGCATGGTAGGTATCAACCTCCAAGGCTTACTGGTCACAGGCAGAAGGCAACTGCACAAACCCTTCCAGCACTTGATACTTACCAACTGTCTGATCTATCTGAATCAATGCTCCAGTGTAAGTCTGCAGTGCTTTTATTGTCTCTCCATTCTTGCCAATAACGCGGCCCACCATGGACCTCGGGCCTGCAAAGTATAGCAGTTGCATGGTCAACAGCCAGGCCCCTGCGACATGAGCTGGGCGTGCATGGAGACTCACAGTCCAAGGTTGCTGTTTGGTTTCTCTGCATTGTCATCACTCAGCTTGTTGCACTGTCCCAAATACTAGAAATGCTGGACCTGGCAGAGAACAGAAGGAAGAGAGGTCAACAGAGGCTACTACGGAGGAATTGACATGTGCTACATATGCATAACAGCCTTGTTAAGCTACGTTATTACACATGGTGCGGTAACAACCGGCAGTAATATCATGCTGGAATCATGCGCTGATTCTAGCCCGGACGCCACGCGCGAACAGAAACAACCGGTAAGGAGCATGCTATGTCCTTGCATGGCGAAGAGAAACAGCTGGCTACAGCCAATTTCTTCGTACCACCAACCCGGCCATACGTTTCAGCAGAGTTGGAGGAACTCCAGGCTAGTAGCCCCGCTTTGGTGCCACAGAAGGGACTCATGCAACTTCCAGGGAGCTGAGCCGGAAGGTAAAGCTGTATTTTTTAAGTACTACAATCGTCGCCATACCTTATAGACGCCAAGCTACGGTGGTTCAGGAACGTGGAAGATCCTCAGCAGGTTCACGCTGGGAGGGATCAAACTGACAGCATGCGCCTCTTGTAGCCCTGCCCGCGCCTGTGAGGTACCTTTAAGCTAATGGGCCTACACTTGTTGACCCCCTTAGGACGTTCACCGAGGATATAGCAGCAAGGAGCAATTTGCGTTGGGGGGCGCCCCGCGCCTTCCAGGCCAACTCGCTTTCCTAAAGTCCTTATAGGCAGTATGATAAAAGCAAGGATTGCTGCAATAGCAGGGACTCAACAGACATGTACTCTGCAGCAGCTGCTATCAGGGAAACCGCTGTACGATGTTCCTACCCGCGCACATGACCAGCCACATGCATTTTGGAAGCAATCTATCAAAGATCCGCCATGACAAATTAGGAGGTTGGAATTGTCACGGCAACTGATGACATTACACACTACAGGGTGCTAGGTTCCAGCGTTCAGCTCCGATGTCGAGGCTTCCCGTCCGCAAGCTCCGTGCTCCGTGCTATCCTGGCAGGTCCTATTCTTTCTCATCATAGTTGCCTTACCAGTCTGGGGTGTTCTGGTAACAAGGGGCACGAATTTGCATATGTACTCCCCTGTGCCACCCGTCGGATTACATGGAAGGGACAAAGCAACTATGAATCCCTGATGGGTCTGTACAATAGCCGCGCGCTTGCTCAATGCCTCTTTCAGAGTGATATGCATGGTTGCACTGCATGCTCGGTATTCTGCCATATCGGGTTGCCGCCAATGGCCATGTTAGGGGTCAGCCATCCAGCAGCGACTGACCTTATGCCAAGTAGTAGTGCTGCTGCAAAGTGGCAGCCACATCCGCATGGTGCTTAACTGGCGAATAGGCTGGGGTGGCAGACAAGCCCTGGTAGTGCGCACTCTACAGTTACCTAACCGTTTAGATATCCTATCGGTATGTAGGGAATATAGTTCTCTAAGTAAATCAGGCGACCTGCCAAACCTCATAGAACGCCAGCGATTTATGCAAGGTCTGATCATATGCCTGGAAGGCAATGTTTGAGGCACAAAGTCTCTACCAGTAGGCAGCGGCATGAGTGGGCTCTGGCCTGCTCACTTGAACCATCATAACATAACATAACAAACATTTAAGGTGTGGCAACCGCAAAGGGCATCAGGTAAGGATCAGAAATTGAAGGCAGAACAGAGGTTTGGTGGAACTGGAACTTGCTGCTACACAGCAACAGCCATCTGTAATAAATTGAAAAGGCAACGCCGGGTGTGCTTATGACCAGCCCAACACATGCTGTGGAGTTGGTCTTAGACACGGGATCCTGATCACGAAGCCACACAACCCAATGCTTAAATGCTTGAACTACTGCTGGACTCAAATGCTGGACTCATTGCGGCCACCGACATCGTACCTCAGCAGGCTGTACTTCCTTTCAGCCCTCGCTCAACAGCTCATGCTGACCCTGACAACACCACTCACAGCTTCCAATCCTCCCGCCTACCTTTTATTCAGTATGTATGCTAAAAGAGAGACCACTGCACAGCCCTCCGGGCCGTGCAGCACCTGAGCATCAACCAGCACTCCAAGTCTCTTCAGTATGTCTGAGAGAAAACACTGCACAACGCTCGGCCATGCAGCACCCACGTATGCTGGATGAAAACAGAACGGAGCTGGAGCAGAGACAGACATATCACCTCGGTCTGGCCTCATGTTTCCGTTCACTTCTCAACCCTTCCCGCTGGCCCTATAACTGAATAATTGCTGGACCCTTACTCCTGGCCCAAAACATGTTGCTCGACCCTTCCTAGCCGAGGGCATGCTTTCTCGACCTTACTGGCCCCACAGATACATTTGACCTGAATGTTGGCCAGTGCAATGGAGATTGCAAATCGCAGGGCAGTACAAAGTGCACCCAAACCGCTACTAGCCAAGCCATGGGGCCATACACAAGCCTGAACCCAAGACTTCAGAGCTTCATGAAGCAAAGCGATGTAAAGGAAGGAGTAAAGTTAAGTTCAACAACTGCTTCCTTTCCCTGTGGCTGTGACATCATGCAATGAAAGGCTCCGCTACAGCGACATACATCCTTTTGCTCCCATGAGACGTCTACCATTATCAGTCAGTAGGGGATCGAAGAGTGAGTTCGTAACAGCGCACGGTACCGAGCGACCGACATTGGCGGTAGCCTAGAAAGTATCAGTCATGTCTTTAGTTGGTCCCTTCACCCCGATAATCCCCAGCAGCCAAAGTCTATGCAAATGCAAAGGCAGCGGAATGTGCGGCATGAGGACGTTGAACAACAAAACAAATGAGACACGACCAATATATCCTATTCACAACTGCACAGCCGTTTAGCTCTTGTGCTGAGTGCGCCCGTGCCATTACTCCAACCGAATTGTGTGCAAGCAGACTAGAAAACCGAGACAGAGAGCCATGACAACTAAAACCTCTCATCTACGAGAAAAAACCAGAAAAAGAGTCCCCTGCCTAACCTGCCCGCCAACCTGGTACCTTCAGTTGTGGCATGGCCGCCGCTCCCTCTGCTCATCTATTCCACAGTTTGGCCGCAGCTTTACAAATCACTCCGGCTCCCGGCTGTTTTAAAAAAACTAGTACTTTGACTAAGATAGTGGTGTTTGACCATAAACTGCTCATGCCAACGCCCCCAGGGGACCAGATATGCCAACGATCCTGCCTCTGCTTTTCGTAGTCTTTGTCTCCTTCATACATCGCCCACCCTCCCACACAGCTAACTACTAGTTACAAACATAACAAGGCGACCACAGTGGATATGCGTCCATGTGAGGAAACCCCCACTCAAGGCATACTGAACAAACAAACAAACAAAAATTGAAGGTGTGGCTGCACCAAGTGGTTTGTGCAAGGCATGCTACTGAGCTTCCAGTAGCATGCCTTGCACATATTATGCAGGAAGTGGCACCGCTAAGACTTGCTAGCACCCTTGGCCTTGGAAGTGGTCAGCAGGGGTCCTTGCTTGCTCAAAGACCCCAATAGACACTAGCTTTCACCAAAAAACTGAATCCAGCATTAATTGATGAGTAGCCACTTTTGCCCAGAGCAGCAGACTCCTTGGTCCAAAGGCTGCGTTGCAGATAGAATACAGTGCCTCATTAGCGACGATATCTGTGCAGAAATTCACATGTTCATTCTCGCAGACAACCACCCCCCACATAATGGCTTGATACTGACAGGCAAACACCCCCACATACAGAGCAAGACTACAACACTGGGTTATATCTCAAAGTGCCCCTCCAATCACTCACTGCTGCTCCGGTACACAAAGCAGCAGTAAGGAGGGTGGATTAAAATAGATACCAAAGATCAGCTAAAAGTGTGCCAAAAAAACCCCAAAAAAATGCCAACCAACGAGATGATTGGCCACATCAATGCCACAGATAGGTAGACATATGCAAATCCTTGTTCCCATGCGACCACTGCACGTCTGCCTGCGTGTACATTCTCTGAACATCGTATACACAAGTACTGGGTTTTGGGGGGTACTATAGCCCCCAAAACTCACCACTTACACACTTTGGGAATGCACGACTTTTCAGCAACATAACTGTTCCGTCCCTTGCCATGTGACCCGCCTCCTGGGGACAAGGGAGCACCCGCCTCCTAGGACCACGGTGCTCCCTTGTTCCTCAAGAAGCCCCTGCTTACAATAAGCCAAGCACATTGAACCAAAAAAATAACCGTACATGCACTGCTTCTTCAGCTGCTAACAACCTCACATAGCACATGCCGCAAACATTGTATGCTGACTTCTTCATTCAACACTAGAGGTTGCTTTCAAGAACACCCTCTCTATCTGACCACAGCAAGATGTAACTGGCACTCTATGCAACTCAGTGGAGAAGCAGCACCTGAGCCAGGCAGAGCACCAGCAACAGCGACTACAGCTTGGACAGCAGAGGCTCTGCCCGGCGCAGTCGCGAAACCAGCTCGGCGTAGCTCTATATTCTCCTTCAGTGGCCAAACTACTAAAGCAGAAAGTGCCAGATTGGTTAATGCCAGAGAGTGCCAAAGCAGCAACCCATACACCCTCTCCAAAATGCAACGAATGCCCTCGACTGATACTGCAAGATATATTGGAGCAGCAAACCCAGGAAAGCACAGGCACCAGCTGCCAAAAGGACCTCAGTGCTCTGCCTTAGTCAATGCTGCTAGACAGTGCAGCTGAGTCAGCGCGGCCACCACTGACTGTTTCCACACCCACCTTCCACAAGTGCTTTAAAGGGGCTGTTTGAGTAGAGCCAAAGCATGCTGAATAGATGAATGAGCGCACAAGTTCACTACTTCTATCAGTACCTTGCCCAACTGTACTGCCAACAACTGTCAATTACATGACGATTACCTGGCATTTGCCCGACAAAAGACTCTATGTCAAAAGGCAGACCGGCCTCTCATTGTACAGTCTTTCAAAGCTTTACCAATATCATAGTCCAAAATACACTACGTTGCCATAGCCAGGAAATCATGGCACACTCCTCATGCATACACAGATTGCAACCAGCCACCCCAACCAGCCAGCCCTGCTTTTCCTGTCCACACTCTCCCCTGCTTTGATTACCTACAACCCAACCTCCAACCAACTCTGGCTGTGCAGTTTATTCGTCAGCTACCAAAGCCTCTACACTGCAAGCCCGAGACACGTTGAACGATTGCACTGCATGCCTCTCCAAAGATACGGTTTCACCAAATATCTTTGGCAGTGCAGCAGTTGTGTTTTGCCACTACGAACCACATTCTAAACCGCAACCCATGGCATTCCATGCGATCCCTTACCATTACAAGAGACTTGGCTCCACGGCCTAGGCTGAGCACGGTTTGCCTCCAACCTAAGCCACAACCCAAGCAACCATAAACCAAGTAGCATGTGGACAAGATGAACATTAAGCGACAACTGCCCATAAGCTTTGGCCTCTAGCAGTACCAGATTCTACTCTGCAGCAATACCATGGGAGCAAAGAACCCTCTGCCACGTTCATAGCATCCAAGCTGACAACCATAATTGGAACATGAATCGGGAGATGTGCCCACAGTTCCCCCACATCCACTCGCCACAGCCACAAGACAACCCTTAAAAACAAAGTACTTAGTTATAAAACCATGCACCAGGCCAAGGGAGCAGAAATATGTGTGGCCCTCCCAGCGGCAACCTCCACACCACCTAATCCTCTACCACACTCAGCAACCAGTGGCTGCTGCACCGTACCCGTTTCTCACAGAACGCAATTTACTTGCCAACACACAAGACGGTAAGCCATCACAATCAGAGCCAACAAGAATCTCTGCCATTGCAGATAAACTACAATTGGCTCTTAAGCCGCTATCGTAGTCATCATGAATCCTCTCTGCATTCCACATATTGCATTGACACAGGACACAACCTAGGTTCGGGGTGGTGGTTGCAACCTGCTTGCTTGCTGCACCCTGCTTCTTCGTTCCAGCACTGCATGGCAGGCCCTTGCTTTCCTTGTCCGCACTCTCCCCTATGTTGATTCCCTGAACCCAACCTCCAAGTGCATTGACACAGGTCACGTGTTCTGTTGCCCTTGGAATTCCCAGCCAATGGGAAATTAAGGGAGACCAATCCTTCTCTAGCTTGCACCTCTCTCCCCTCACATTCTTCTGGCAAATGAGTGGCAATGGCAGGTCCCAGTTCAGTCGCTCTCACACACACTCAACACTCCAGCAATTGGTCTCCACAAAACAACATGTGTACGAACACAATGTGAACGAACACCCAATGTGCAAACGCTCATACCAACGTGCACGATCTATCAATGTGGACTGTAAAACACCTCTCAACCCAGAGTATAAGCACAATATCTTCAGAACAAAAGAACTGACTGCGGACAGTTGCTCTCGTTTCCAGCTTCACAAACAACACCTCGTATGACGTGCCTTTATACGCTGGGTTTAAACACAACCCCGACCCCTGCCTCCTAGAGCCCGTAACCACCATTCATTTCATATAAAAATGAGATGGATCACTGCACAGCCATCGGACCGTGCAGCACCCGCCACATGACTCCAACCAGTTTGTCAGTCTGTGCGACCATTTCACCTAAATACCCATGCCCACCAGCAGCAGCAGGCTGCTGAGCCGAACTCAACCAGCAACTTAAGTAGTCTGTGTATCTGTACCTTCCATACAGATGCACATGGGCCAAGTGGCTACTCAAGTCATAAGCCATACCAACTTGTCCTGTTGGCATTGAAGCCTAAAACAAAAAAGTCCACACTAGTCCCCAAGAGAATACAGCATCACTATCACTATTTGTTGCAAATCAACGCCATTGCCAGCCACGACTGCAGGCACAATGCACATTGCCAGAGCAGTGGCCAGCGAAGGCAGCTTGCCCATGTATGAGCCCCTGCGAGAGGCTGATTTGCGCTTTATGATACACCACAAGCAACAGCACACGCTCAGAAGTCCAAAAGCCTCGGCTGCTTATGTTCTATTGTCCCGTCCCTTGCCTGTTATGGGTCAGGCCCGTTGTGATGCACATGGAATCCTAATAATCCCAAGGAAAGACGGCTCACAAATACAGCAGTGTCCTCCCACCGCCAAGCCGCAAGCCTTTTATTCCCCCCTGCTCGCTATATGCGGCGCCGTCGCTGCAAGTGCTGACGGCAAGCCTTCCTCAAACGAATACCGTGCGTCATGACTTAACTCACCCGCCGTCACCGGCGCACTGCCCACTGACGGGATCACGCGCATTCCCCCACGGATGGAGTCCCCAGCTTCACAGTCCCTCTCAAAAAGTTCACTATTGCTCCGCACGATCGGCTGCCCTGCACCGCCCTCCCGCACCCCCACAGCCGATGACGCCGAACCCCCACTTGCCGCCCCGCTAGCCTCCATCACCGGCGCTCCAAACGGAATCGGCACCTGATCGCCGTACCGCCTACTTGGGAACTGCTGCAGTGCAGTAGGTGGAAGCTCCGGTGCACCATAATCCTCCCCGGGGACCGCTTCAATCTCACCGTGTTCCAAGTACCGTTGTGTATTGTGACTATACATAAGCCCACCGCTTGTGAACCCGCCGCCAGCCCCGGCCCCGTTGGCCCCTGCACCACCTGCCGAGTGCATACTGTTGCCGCTGCCGTGGCCGGAGCTGTGACCGCTCCTGTTTCCATGCAATGTACGGTCCGTATGCCAATCGGTCTCTGCTCTGAACATGTGGGCCTGTGGAGGACAACAGTGAATCATCATTAGATACTCTGCCAAAATGTCAACTCCAGCAGAACGACGAAAGCAGCCAGCAAGACACGACATCCAAGAAAGGAGGAAACTCGATCAATCATCATACATACTCTGCCAAAATGTCAACTCCATCAGAGCGACAAAAGCAGCCAGCAAGACACGAATTCCAAGGAAGCAGGAAACCATTCAATCATCATACATACTCTGCCAAAGTGTCAACTCCATCAGAATGACGAAAGCAGCCATCAAAACACACAAAATCCAAGAAAGCAGGAAACCAGTCAATTATCATTTCATACTCTGCCGAAATGCAAACTCCATCAGAACGACAAAAGCAGCCAGCAAGACACAAATTCCAAGAAAGCAGGGCACAGCATGGCAGTGCTGTGTTTCAAGTATCCATGAATAGCAAGGATCTGGTGCGAAACAAAGCCAACAACATAGCTTACACCCAACCGACTGCAAAAAGCGTAAGGGTTGATGCATACTGCACATGCAGCCCAACTTCTGGACCATCGCCATGGCCATATACATGCACAACCCCTTCCACTTTGGGCCAAAGCTCTACCAGTCAAGCTCCCCCCTTTCATCCCTGCCTCACGTCCCAGTATGGTTCAGTCGCACATTACTCCGGCCCAAGTACATCCAGGCCTACCCGCCCAAGACCACTCAACCCTACACTCCAAAGGCATTGGCTGCCAGTACATAGCTAAATTGCAACCCCCAAACCTATCAGCTAAGCCATGCACCCCGTCCCGCATGTCCCACCCCTGCCCCATCCCCACCCACCCACCCACGCCACCCCACCTCCACCCCAGCCGTGCGTGCCCCGCCCCGCCTTACCCCTGCTCAATGCGTCACCCCTGCCCAACCCTCCTGATTCAGTTCTGCCACCTGCACCCATGCCCCAGCTCCCCCAGCCCCGCCCGACCTGCATCACCCATGCCCTACCCCCGCCTCTCTCCTGCCCCAGCAGCCCCGCCCCTGCCCAACTTCACCACCTCTACACCACATCCCATTCCTCCCACCCTGACCATTCTAACCCCCGCACCATTGCGCCCCACACCCCTGCCCAACCCCCATGACGTCGAGACCAGATGTCATAGACAGCATCGGCTATAAAACCATACATTCCTCCCAACTAACCCTGACCACCTTCTCCACTCACCCTTGCCCCACCCCTGCCCTACCCCAACCCCGCCCCACCCACCCCTGCCTCAACCGCCCCACCCCTGCCCCACCCTCCACTCCATGCTGACCCTTTCCCCCGCTCACCCTTGCACCACCATGTACAGTGAAGTCCCCTGAAGGCAGTGGCCTGGCTTCTGCAGGTACCAGGGGCATGCTGCTCTTCGCCAACTGATTTCGGTGCCGCTGCACACACAACACAAACGCAACCCAGAGATGAGAAGGCATTAATACGGCATTGACATTGCACAGAGTTTGACAAACAACAACAACAACATGTTGTTAGATGCCAAGCCTGGAAGTTCACTCATGTTGCACGTATGAGTGGAGCCTGGAGGTTGGTACAGGTCATCAAAGCAGGGGAGAGTGCGTACGAGGATAGCAGGGTCTGTAGTGTCATGCAATGCTGAAAGCGAGAAAAGCAGTGCATGAGTGGAGCAGTGCAAAAGCATGATAATGTGATTACCCACACCAGGGCGTACAAGATATTGGCGATTAAATGGTTGAGGTAATGCGTGGGCTGCAAATATGACTGTGGCCACATATTTACCATTCCCAGATGACCCGGTCCAACTAAAAACAATCGGGGTGCAACTTCTAGAAACTGATGCTCTCATTTCTGTTACAAGAGGAGATGGGGATGAAGTTCCTTCTTTTAGCTATAGTGGTGATAAAGACCCAAGTCATGTAAGCAGCATTGGCATGCATGCTTTCCTGCACCTCGTCTGCCCACCTTCACGTTTCCCAAACCCCCGCAAGAGCTAACTCCAACAACAGAAGAATCCTTAATCGTCCTGCAGGACCAGACTGCCTCGTCAGTGCGGCATATTCACCCTGTGGCCCTTCCCCTTGCCTGAATCACCTTCTCCCTCTTAGCTGCCCGCTTCCACACCCCCAACTTCTCTCCTCCTGACCGCAATCCTTACTCCAGCACCCCACCCAGCTCCCCCTCCTCTCCTCCTAACATCACCCTTTGCCCCAACACTCCCCCCCGCTCCCCTTCTTTCTCTCCTCCTCATTTATCCCTTACCCCAGCACCCCAACCCAGCACCCCTCTCTTTGCTCCTTGCCTTACCCCTTGCCCCAGCAACCCGCCCCAGCTCCCTCACTCACCGGATACGCTTCCAAGCAATCCACATCCGCCAGATACTTCCACGGCACGTACCACCCCTTAGGATCCGGTGCCACCGCCGCCACCGGTTCCAACACCGGGGTAGACTTAAAACACGAGAACAAGCCGCCGCCGCCGCTCTTCCTGCCGCTGCTGCCACCGCCACCATTGCTACTGCTGCCGCCGGTACCTGCTGCTGCTGCTTGTTGTAGCGCCGCAGCAGGGAATTGAACGCGCTCCGTTGCTAACATGTCAAGGACGATGATGGAAACATCATCAGCCATGCGGCGATCCTTTACCACAGTCTGTGTCGCAAGGAATGGGAGGCAGGGAAAGAGTTAAGGCTGTCAAGGCGCAAGGATGTAGATGGCAAAGAGATGTGTTACAGCATGCCATAGAAGAATTCGAAGGAAATGTAAACAACGCCTGGGTGGGCTGCTGTACAAGCTGGCTCGCGGAGGCTACCTACCGAGTTCTGGTTTATTACCGGTAGATAGCACAATCGCTGGTGTAATGCACAAACACACTTCACAAATTTGAACAGCTCCATGAGCATTATAGCATTGCACCTCCATCTACGGACACGTCAGCCCCTTCACGTTCATGTCCATGCCTTGCATGTGTCAAAGGTGCCCCCTTCCTTCTTTCACCCCTTCCCCTTTCACCTGCTCTTCCACCCCCCTCCCCACCCCGCCCACCTGCCCACCCCTCCTACCTGAATCAGCGTCGTCACTGCCTGTGTCGGCACCTTATGCCGGGTGCTTTTTGCCGCCTTACTAAACGTCACCAGATCCCACAAACCATCAGACGCCATGATCAGCCGCAATCCACCCTGCCTGGGCAAGATGATCTGGCGCACGTGTGGCAGGGGCACCACTAGCGGCCCAGAATCCAAATCCCCAATGCTCCTGCTGACACATAAACCCCCCGGCCACAACCGCAGTGGCCCCACCCCCATTTCCTGGGGTTTAGCAGGACCTTGCAGGTGAAACCCTAGGGGGGCGAGCTGGGCCCCACCCTGCCGGAGGCGGTTCTGCTCTGCTTTGTTGGCCTGGGATGTGGAGTGGGGGAAAGGTTGGGGAGCACAAGGAGGGGTCAGGGTTCCACATTTGGGGCGTAAGAGGGGAGCATGGGTGAGGTACGCCAAGCAAGGGAGGGGGCACTGTATTACATCTTCAGGCATTTGTTTGGGTAGCATCTATCCACGGAGAGGCATCCCCATTTGCTAAAAAGACAGCTTCAGGTATGCGGCATATGGCACTTCTGTTATGGCTTAGGATGAATAACAAGGGTCGCCGATGGAGTGCACCGTTGACGAGAGGCCAAGCAGGGTAGAGAAAGA
Organism: Pseudopediastrum boryanum; assembly: GCA_963556185.1. Lineage (NCBI taxonomy): Eukaryota > Viridiplantae > Chlorophyta > Chlorophyceae > Sphaeropleales > Hydrodictyaceae > Pseudopediastrum > Pseudopediastrum boryanum. The sequence continues at coordinate 2,501,472 of OY744510.1, read as the reverse complement.
GATCATGGGGTCCGGATGAAGTCCTAGACCAAAGCCCGGCCTCCCCCAACCCCTCTCCTACCTGAATACGATGACTGTTGGTAACCTCCACCACCTTAACCCCATCATCTAGTACAGCATTACTGTCACCAGTGTTAGCAGTTGTCAGTAACCAGCCAGACACCAGCGCCAAAGTCAGGGTGGTACCTTTGGACATATGCAGCAGCAGCAGCAGCAAGAGCTTATTATTATAACATTTCATGATATACCATAGCAAAAAGTGCCATAGGCCCCGCACCTCAAGCTGTCACAAAGAAAAGAGCAAGAGCTTAGAAAAAATGTGTTACAACATTTGCTCAGCTTTCAGTCATCCAGCAGCAAGAGATAACAGCTGGCCACTGCTGGATCACATTAATAGACCATTACAGTAAATAAATTAACAATATTGCAACCAGAATATCAAAAAGCCCAGGGGTGATCAGCATGGTGCGCCCTGTGCAGCATTAGCAGAAGCACAAGGAGGTCAGAAATCGGCATAGAAACCAGCCCAAAGCCATCCCCAGCAGCAGCATAACAGCAACAGCAGCAGCAGCAAAGAACAGCAACCAACATTACATGCGGGAGTTCAAAGGATCAAGGGGACAGCTGCAAACGAGCAACTACAGAGCAGCTGCAACAGCAGCAACAACTGCGGCTGTTCTGCCTAGTGCTGATTTGACTCCCCTTCTGTTCCCTATCCCGAGCTATCCCTTTGCATCCTTTGCTCTCCTCCTGCTGCTGCTGTCGTCCTTGCTGAAAGCCTCCTGCTGCTGCTCCTGTTCTCTCTAGAACAATCCTCCTGCTGCTGCTGTAGCGAGCTATTCTGTGCTGCACCTGCTCACTCTTGCTTGATTGCTGATTCGCTGCTCCTCTCCTCTGCATGTTTGGCAGATTACCAGGCCTGCCTCTGCACCTGCCACTGCTTCTCCTGCTGCTTATATTGCTGCTGCTGCTGTTTATGCTGCTGCTTATATTGCTGCTGCTGCTGATTATGCTGCTGCTCATATTGCTGCTGCTGCTGCTTATGCTGCTGCTCATTTTGCTGCTACCGTTACCAAGCATCGGTACAGCTCCTGTCCCTCCTTGTGCCTAACCCTCCTCCTCCTACTGCTGCTCCTCCTCCTCCTGCTGCCCTTGCTCCCGCTAGTGTTGGTCCATCTACTGCGCACACCAACCAAAGATCGCCTGCCCCCCTTTCTTGTTATACTGCTTGCTGCTGCTGTCTTTTGCTTCTGGTGCTTTTGCTACTGCTCCTGCTGTCATAGCAAGCTTTCCCGTGCTGCAACTTTACTGCATAGGCATATGCCTTGCTCTATCTTAATCACTACTACTGCCTAGTGTCTGTCCGCCTGCAACAACAAGATCACCCAAAATTCCATTCGCTGGTCTCACACAAGCACTGCTACTGCTCTTGCTCCTGCTGCTGCTACTCCCTATGCTCAACGCTCCTCCTTGGCCTCCTGTTGCTGCTGCTGCTGCTCCTGCTTCTGCTACTGACGCTGCCTGCATTCTTTTCTTTCTGTCACCACTCACAAACGGCTAAGGCATTAGTGCTGACTGAGAATGCAGGCAGCGTCCTGCTTCTGCTATTGCTCCTGCTGCTGCTACTCCCTATGCTCAACGCTCCTCCTTGGCCTCCTGTTGCTGCTGCTGCTGCTCCTGCTTCTGCTACTGATGCTGCCTGCATTCTTTCCTTTCTGTCACCGCTCAGCCTCCACCTGCTGCTGCTGCTCCAAACCCCTCTAGCGCTGTCTGCAGCTCAGCTGACTATACCCCTGGATCCAGTACCTCCAGTATCTGCTGCTGCTCCTAATGCCCTAACATCCCCCCTAGACTCATCCTCAGCTGCTTTAGACCCCAAGCCTCCACGCTCCAGTGTCTGCTGCTGCTCCTAATGCCCTAACATCCCCCCTAGACTCATCCTCAGCTGCTTTAGGCCCCAAGCCTCCACGCTCCAGTGTCTGCTGCTGCTCCTAATGCCCTAACATCCCCCCTAGACTCATCCTCAGCTGCTTTAGGCCCCAAGCCTCCACGCTCCAGTGTCTGCTGCTGCTCCTAATGCCCTAACATCCCCCCTAGACTCATCCTCAGCTGCTTTAGGCCCCAAGCCTCCACGCTCCAGTGTCTGCTGCTGCTCCTAATGCCCTAACATCCCCCCTAGACTCATCCTCAGCTGCTTTAGGCCCCAAGCCTCCACGCTCCAGTGTCTGCTGCTGCTCCTAATGCCCTAACCTCCGCCCTAACCTCCGCCCTAAACCCCAGGGTCAGCTGCTTTAGCCCCCCCAGTATCTCACCAGCAGTACACTGCAGCTCTGTCCACTTGTTTTCCAGCTCCACTACTGCAGTGCTTAGCACACGCCGCACAGTCTCAGCAAACTCTTCAACGGCTATAACAACAGCAACAAAAAGGAGCCAGGAAAGCTCGGGGTTAGCAACAGCAGCAGCAGCAGCAGCAGCAATAAGACAGCACCAGAAGCAGCCCCATCAGTGGAAACAACATCACATAATCTGCCTCATCTTTTGGAAGCCCCAGGCCTTTGCTGGGACCAGCCCATAGTCGTCGCCATGCACATGCACAGGCAATCCGCAATCCGCAATTCCCATGTTCTAGGCCTACTGCTGGTCTCTGCGTGCTTAAAACACGACCTGCACCTTTGCCGTCCAGCCAAACGGGTGACTCTTAGGACCTAGATTGTGTTGCCTGCCCATTCCCATATACCCCGCTTCCCATACATCCCCCTGCTGACTCCCCTATGCCCCCCCAGACTCCCCAATGCCCCCCTACACTCCCCCCTGGCCCCCTGCTGACTCCCCTATGCCCACCCTAGACTCTCCTATTCCCCCTCAACTCCCAAAGGGGGGGGGGGGGCGGGGGTAGTAATCTATGGGGTCAACAACCATCCATTTACAAACTTGCTATCAGCGGCTGACCCCAAAGCCCCATTCACTTCGCCAGGGACTGCACCCCAGAAATGTGGTGCATACATCTCTCTCGAACAAACTCGCTATGAGCCGCTGCTGCTGCTGCTACTTGTTGTAGGCAGCCACCCACCTCTGTTATCTTCCCAGTCTGGTAAGTTACGTGGCAGCATCTGGCCCAACATTTGTGGTAAATGCTGTGTGGTAAAAGCTGCTGCTTCGGCTCCTTGATGTCCATCACACACCATAAACAAACTGTGACACATGCCAGGCCTGGGTTCTACCTTCTGGACAAATATCACATCCTGCACAAGGGTTTAATGATTCAGAATAAGAGGGTTTAGGGTTCAGAGCAGGAGGGTTTAGGGATTCAGAGCGAAGCAAAACGGGGGCAGGAGTGGGTTAGGTAGGACTTGAGGGAGGACAATGGGAGGCCAGGATTGGGCGGAAGGCAAAGGGGAGGGAGAATGTGGGGCTTCAATGGGAACGTGGGGAAGGGAGCTTAGATACGGACAGGCTTGGATCAGAGATAGTGCAGATCGCAGTGCCCTAGCTGGGTTTTGAAAGTGCAGGGGACGCAGGCAGGATACAGGCCAGGCAAGACTCCGTGGGCGGGGTGCAACTGTAAGGCTACTTAGCTGTGTCGGCCTGCGTTTTTAATTCTAGATTACTATGCCTTAGCTGCTGAGAACCTACCCCTAGCATTTCTAGTACATCTGCTCTACAAACAAAACGCGTCCTCAAAATTGAGGCTCTCCGCGTGTCTGCATTTGGTCTGGCGCAGAGTGAACTAAGCCCATACTCACCTCGCTTTTCAGGGCCTTCTGCTCAGTACTGTACACTAACACAGGCATGTTTGGATACGGGTCCAGGCCTAAGGTAAAGGGCGACTGCGATAGCCGCTGCTCAGTGCTTTCACTGATGGACTGAAGAGCGTGGGCAGAGGTCGTCTGAGCCATTGTCATCGTCAAGGTGGCCGTCATCTCGAGGGCAGCTTACCACCGCCCTATACGTGCACTTTCCCGCTAAATTTCTTTTCTTTCTATCAAGGCTTCGCCGTGGCCACACCTAAGCAGGCCAATCCCCCAAGAGGTAGGGGATTGGCCACGTTATGCTGCAGCTATCCCAGATATCAAAGCCATACGTTCCCCATGCTCTGCTATGTTCCAAGGCCCATATGCGGGCTAGGTGAGTTGCAAATCAAAGGGCTTAGGCAGGTGAGTGCCGGGCGATGCAGAAGGGTATGAATAACCCTAGATTAGCACGTGAAAGCAAGCAGACAGCAGGGCACCAACAAAGTGCAAGTGCAGCTGGTGTTTGCATGCCAATTGGGAGCAGAGAACTCTCTGCAATCCTAGCCGGAGGGCGACGGTATTGGTGCTGTAGTTGCGCACGTGACTGTCTGATTTGGTAACCCGCCATCGACAACAGAAAGATTGCACCATTCCTTGAGCATTAGTTGATCTTGACGATCAGGATACAGGTCCATCTCTTGACTTGGTGAGCCAACATTTCTTGGCCGCTTAAGAGTGCCGCAAGGATTGCATGGTGTCACTCACGTTTGCGAGGTGGACTTCAAACACGGCGCATTGCAAGCTCATTCATGAATTCAGTAGGAGTAGGCTCTTACTTTGAGTAAGGGAAGGTTCGTCACAGCACGTGTAAGGTTAGGCTGCGACGTGGAACATAGGTAGAGGGCTGTGGAACATCACAGAGCTGTCCCGGAACAAGGACCAGATCTGCTCCCGCTCAGATGGATTCTTGCTGCAGAACTTTGTTGGACACATATCTGCAGCTAGATGCGGGTTAAAGGGGCATCTTTCAGCAACAGCAGCGTGAGGGGTGGCATGGGCCGAGGGGCGCAGCTGAGCTGCTGGAAGACCTCCGCGGGTAAACTGACTGATTGTTCGTTTGATATCGATGTTTGCATGCACCCATGATGTACCCTAACAAATCCCACCACATAGCGCTCTGGGTGCACCGCATCACATCTCAGGCTTATCGATGTCGCTTGGGCCCCCACGAACTGGGATGTCAAGGCTCAATGCCGCATTGCACCTGAGCATTGCACTTACAGACTATTCATTATAGAACCTGCAAACTGCTACCAAATGATTGGCTGCTACTTGGCACTTATATGAGATAAATCACTGCACAGCACAGCTACTTGGCACTTATGTCGTAGGCGTCGGAGCACAACCTTTGACAATCCTTTCACCACACCTTCTTGTGCCGTCTGCACCCCGTTGCTTGCCCAAGTTGCATCTCCCTGTTGAGCGTACTACTCTACTGCAAAGGAAGTGTGCGGTCAGCAGGAACCTCTGCAATAAAGCCCCCTCAAGATGATTTGATCAACTGTAATGGCCCCCATTGCGCATACAGAACTCATGATGCAATTCCCCCTGGACACCCTCACGACAGACCCAAAACATGAGCCCTCTGTTCCTACTTGCCAGCACATTCGATTGCGTCATATGCAGGTGAGTGCACCCACCCCACACCCCTAACAAACTGGTTGGCGTCATGCTTGGGTGTTGCATGGCCCGGAGGGCTGTGCAGTGGTCTCTCTTAACATATGCAGGTGAGTACAGGACGCCCGCACAGGGAACATCCTTCCATAGCATGCAAACTCATAGCAAGACCAGTACTTTAGTACACAGCAAGTCCATACATGCGGTTATCCCACAACAGAGCAGATCCGGAGGGTCAGGTAGCCGCAGTGGAGCACATGATGCCTTTGCTGTATTGCGAATGCGCATGCAGGCAGGGAAAGATGCGCACTCCCTAACACTACTAGTTACATATTCCACCACTTCTAGCGTGTGTGATATATCTAGCATAGAGCCTTGCAAAGCGTGCACATAAGGGCAGAGCAGAGCAAGCTTGTCAAGAGAGCATACATAAAACATGGCACCTTAACCAGTAATGCACTTATTTGACCAACAAGATTGTTTCATATCAAACAGGAGCATTCAAGCAACGGACAGGCCTACACAGCGGACAGCTCCCTCAGACCATTGTCACCATTCAAATCATGCAGATGATGAAGAGAACCACCCGGCAGCACAACCCCCAACCCTTCCAGCACAAACTCATACTGCTACTGGAATAAAATGCTAAATCTGACACAGGAGGGTGTCAGCAGACTCTTATCTCTGGCTCTTCAACCCCTACCCGTTTCGCTACACTATTTCAGAACACACCAAGCTGCAGCACTCCGCGATCTAAGTAGTAATCTACCTTGTCCATCTTGTGGCTTGTGCCACAGGGCACACAGGGTGATGCTTTATCCATTCTTGCTCTCATCCCTCCTACCTGCTCGCAAACCTGTGTGAACCCTGCATTTCTTTCTGGCTGAAACCAGATCATACTCCTTGGTACCACCAACACCGGGAGCCTTAGGAACAGGTGCTGCTGTCGCATGCCCTTTCTCGAGACACCCAAGGGTGCTTCATTTGGCTCTATCTGGTGCATGCTTGGCACCAATTACTCTCAGCGGACCAGCAGAGCATCCGCAAGAGCTGCTGCTTTGGATGCAGAGGCTCAAGCCGAAGGCGTTCATCCTGACATCAGGCTGCCGAGCGCTACCCTCACCAAGCAGTGGGTCGTCATGCATAACAATGCACCTATTGCTCCTAATAGCTCTAAACTGCATAAGGTACTCCCAAGCTGTACTCGCTTACAGCTCCGCCCTCAGGCCCAATCAAGGCATCATACCCTTGCTGCCATGCCCTTTGCCATACTCCTCAGATTTGCGGTCATCACTTGAATAGGTAACGAATGGCTCTTCTTCTTCCAACACCAGTTCACCAGCTGCAACTAACTCCTTTGCCCTCTGAGCTTCCTGCTGCCAATTGAATCTGTTACAGAAAGAGACACAAGGGATGAAAAAACCCCTGAAGGTTAATCCCAGAGAAAAAAAGGAGCCAGCCCCTGCAAAGGGGATTGATTAGGCCTGCAACCTGGACTTTATAGCAAAGAGTGGCTACATTCCATTGAGAAGTCATAAGCAAGGACCGCTCCTCCCTTGAATGCAGCTACTCTTATTTTTATACACTAAGCCCACCCCCCCTCTACACAGTTGCAATAAATGGCAAGGCCTTTAAACTAGCAGTCCATGCCAGTCCAATCCAAAGGAACAGCCAACAGCATGCCAAGCAGACGACCCATAATGCCACAGAGTAGCAAACTGCAAGGCCTATCGCACCCCACCCCACCCCGCCCAGCTACCACCCCATACCATACTCCCCCAGGACACTTCCCCACCCTATTCACCCACCTGTACACAGTCAGCGTCATCAGGAAGGCCTGTATGCTAGCAGTGCATGCCAGTCCAATCCAAAGCCCCACTGCCCCAAGCTTCCCCCAGAACGCCAGAGCACAGGCCAGTGGCAGACCAAACACCCAGTAGGTAATCAGATTTATTGTAGCGCCAATCTTCTGACGGCCACAGCCCCGCATGATGCCTGCCAAGACCGTATTGGCACCTTCGCCTGCAGCAGCAGAAGAGGAACCCAGGAGCATTAACACACGTGTTTTCAGTGCTTAACCTCTGTACCTGCTCTTATCGGCAGCCATACATGTTTGCCGCGTCAGCTGCAGATAAGAGAGCTGGTTGGTTGCTGTTGTGTCTCAGCCCAATACAATTCTTTTGATGCTACTGGATGGCTTTACCCTGTTGCTTAGAGCAGTCACCAAGCAGTCAACCTGGTAAATGCAATCCTGCAGCCACAGCATGTGTCGTGACTGCAGAGACACCCTAATAGTCTCAACCTCCTCATCTCCACCCCGTAAGGCACTCTCCCCATCTTTCGGCCCCATCCCGCATCACCCCTCTGCCTCACCTAAAAGCTGTAGTGGTACAGCATGAACTGGATGCTTCCCACTTGACCTACGCAGTTGTGTAGGTAACCCCCCTCTTCCCCCCTGCCATCCTCATAACCTCCATTAGAGGGTAGGCGAACACTACATTGCACAGCTAGAGCAACTGCCACACCATAGACACTGAACTCGGATGTAGGAATGAAGTATGCACATCTGGCTATACTCGGTTTGGAGACGCTGACATTCTCTGGGCCTCTGGCCCTAACCCGCACGCTCATCCCCTCGCCCCCAGACCCAGTCCCGCTTTTCCCCTTCACCCTGCCTTCCCTTACCTATTAGTGATGCTGCCAATGGTGGTACAGCATAGCTTGTCAGAGTGATGACGCTCGCCTCACTGCTGAACAAAGCCCCCAGGTGATTCCTACCTGCAACCAGCACCACCGCGGAGGCAGCCATTACCAATGTGCCCATCAGCACAGCTACCTGCAGAACACACCACCACCACCACCACCACCACCAGCAGTTGCAGCTTAGATTGTGCATAAATAGCTTGTTACATCTTGCTCAGCGCTGGTATGTAACGAGGCACAACTAGCGGCTAACATATAGGAGCCAGAAGAGATAATATCAAGCTCTATAAATGTGCACTACACCTTCACCAGCAGCAGATGCAGCTTAGACTGTGCATAAGTAGCTTGTTATATCTTGCTCAGCGCTGGTATGTCAGGAGGCACAACTAGCGGCTAACATATAGGAGCTAGAAGAGACAATATCAAGCCCTGAAGCTCCTCCCACAGTTAAAACAACATGCAGGCCTTCGCACTGTGCTCATATACCACCACCACCACCAGCAGCAGCAGCAGCAACAGAAAGCAATTCAGCAATGGCACCAAACCCTAAGATACAAACGACAGGCAGTTCTCCAACAGTAAAGTTTAAACCAACCAGTCCATTAGGCCCCGAGCCTCTGTTGCACCCTCCCTGCCGCTACCCCAAATCACCTGTGCCGTTTGCCACGCCTGCCTATGCCGTGCCGCCCCCAGGTCGTTGCCCACCCGTGTGGACGCTGCCCCCGACAGACCATGTGCCGCAAAGAAGCATAGTGTATGTACATTGAACGTGATGCCCATCATGCTCATTGTCTGCTCTGGGTTGGGTAACAGCCCCGATAGCATCACCACGATCTCAAACGTCCACCAATCCAAACCTGCAGCAGTGGTACATGACGAGGCTCAGTGACATGGCAAACTTGTCCTGTCGAATGCTGGACTGGAGTGGACTGGAGATGAGGCTTGACAGCATCCAATTGCTCCGTGCCAGCAAGGCAGGTGGGTATTAGGCGAGCCAGATGGGCTAGGTGGTAATACTAATGCCACACTTGGCTCGAGGATGTATGTTTACAGGGGGTGGACCATGTTATTCGCTGCACAGTACCGGCTGGGTGCAAAAGTGGACGTGCACTGCCATGTTCGCGCACTTTTGCTATGGAATATCATGAAATGTAGTGGTAACAAAATGGCAGCATAACCAGCACACAAAGAACTTTCTCAGACACCCTGCCTTCCCTCTGCCTGCATCTTTCCCCATTGCATGGTCCTGCCCTAGTTCTCTTCCCCTTACTCATATAGCATGACATTCAATGACCCTGCCAAATTAGCTCCCACCTCCTCCTTCCTCCAACCAATCCTCGTGTCCCGCCCCAACCGCTTCTCCCCTGCACTCACATATCATGACCATGGAAGGCACCGCCATGTGTATGTACGTCCCCCACTCCTTGCAGGCCTCCCTGGTCCACCCTGGCCATGTGCACTTGTTGGGCTCCTGCTGCCGCGTATGATACACACAGTAGCTGACCATAAAGACCAGGGACACAGCTTGTACTGCATCCCACGCTACTGCTGCTCCTATTAGACCCCAGCCACACCTGCAGAAGGTAGGAGGGCAGATCTGGTGAGAAAACTGCTGCCATGGAACAAGAGTAGATCTAACGTCGGACCGGGCAATTGCTTCTGAACCAACACGAGCATCCTAATCCATAAGGCACCCAGCAACAGCAGACATGTGCTGAAAAAGGTACAGGGTCAGCTCTCTGCTGTCTTTCAGTTTCATATGGGCTCAGTTGACTCCAGCATTGCACTGTCTTCTATGAGTCTATCTCTTCTCCTTACACATTTCATGTCATTCTGGTGTGGTCCAATGTCTGAGGTTAAGACCTTGAGCTGTCAACCTACTTTAGCAGTAACAAACAAACAAACAAAAAGGATTGCCAGTCTGCTATTCTTAAAAGAAAAACGGCATTGAAATGAAAGCCGCTCAGATAATCATCGTCGTAAGCACTGTTTAGTCACGTGAAGTGCAAGGTCTTTAGAATGGATGGCCCTTCCCGCATGTTTACAGGCGTCATCTCTGAACCCAGCAATGCCCCAACAGTGAAACTTTCACACTCTCCAAAAGACCATGATATTCCCATTTGAGCATGTCCCGAAAAGTGCTTATATCGCTAAACAGGAGACATACTTATATTAAAACCCCACAACTAGCTTACCACGTGACAAAGATCCATAGAAAGATAGGAGTCAAGAAGGTGGCTCCCAGTGTAATGACCATCAGTGGTTGGACAACGGACTGTGATGACAAGTAGCGCCTGCAGATACAACAGATAGAGCAGAACACACAAATCAGTGCACTCGTTGCAACAGGAAGATAAGGACTAGCCGCATGTGTAGAGGGGCCAGATATTGCAAGGATCAGCCGGTTACGCAGCCGGTTACGCAGTCCCATCCTCCCAGTTGCATATCCCATGCAGACAACTTATCACCTAGCGCTTCACCCTTCCAGCTCCAGACTAGTTCTGTAACAACTCCCGCTGACATCTGCGCTGGCCCTCCCCCTCCTGCCTACCTTCAGTGGGCCAACCCCGCATCTTATGCCTGATCTACAGCATTGTACTGCAGCATCCTTCACCAACGCACTGCCAACATCACCATACCTTTACCGCTGCCATGCCACACCCACCTGCCCTGCTCTGCTATCAACCCTCTTCCTTCCATCAATTGACGACCCTTTCTACACTGCCCATACACCCCTTAAGGTCTCCAGTCCTATTACACATCCCTGTACCTTTCGCCTTTGCCCGGAATCCATGAACACCCACATGCCAACATAGCAATCCATTGCTCATTGCCCTCCCAGACGACCTGTACCCACACCCTTCATTTCTCACAAAATCACCCCTTACCACCAGACCTCAAGACCTAACACCCACCCCCCCCCTGCGCCCCCCCACCCTCTCACCTACAGCATTGGTCTGCTGCATCCATCAGCAGTGCTGGCGCCAATGCTATTGTAAACTTCCCCGCTGCCGTTGCAATGGTTTTGTCCTGCCCCATCCAGATCAGCATCTGCGTCCCTCTGCTCCACAGCAGCAGCGCAAAGCAGCAGTACAGCAGGGATATGAGCAGCCCCCGCTGCAGTACAACTCCCACAACATGGTACCGCCTGGCACCATAGGCTTGACCACAGAAGGTTTCCATGGCAGTCACCACGCCAAGCATCCTATACAAAAGGGAATATGAAGTTCTTAGAGTGAATCCAGCACCGCCAGATGCTACTTTGGACTCAGGTATGATGTGTGTTTCTCCAGAGATTGAGCACATACTACATTGCTAATGCCCGTTATCTGTGTCAGGACGGTACCAAGCACGTTGCAACGCATGGAAGGCTCCAAGCGAACACAATTGATGTCTGACAGCAAGCAGTTGTCGCCCCTGCCCCCCTTGTGTTCCCCCATGTGCAATGCATTTCCCATGGCATTGTATGGTAGCTATCTTCGCGAGCCTCAATGCTGACAGCTTGGTCTGTGGCCAGCTGGCCCAACGCAGACGGGATAATACCCCTTCCCCACCTCTTAAGCTCAGCTGTGTAGGAAGGGCCCCAGCATCAGCCCATCTGCCCAATCCCACCCCTGTAACTCCCCACTTACGGTGCATTCCCCGTCACGTTGTACAATGTCTGCGCTAGCACCAATGCTGACAGCTCCAGTGCCCCAAGGTGGCCTACAAAGCTTGTAATGATGAGCTCCTTGGTGAAGGTCAGTACCTCCATCCAGGACAGAGGCCATGCCAGGATCCACAGCCTATGTGACATGGAGAGTTTTACTACTTAGAAAATAATGATATTCTGGATGTAAAGACAGTCAAGCCGTGTTTAAGCATATGCTGGGTGTTGTCCAAACAACACACGGGTTACAAAGGAGGAGAGATACTGCGGACGGCAGCATGTGCCACAAAGCTTGTAATGATGAGCTCCTTGATGAAGCAAGACCTCCATCCAAGAAAGGGGACATGCCAGGATGCACAGCTTATTTGACATCGGGAATTTGATCACTTAGAAGTTCATCATATTGTAGAGAAGAAAAATACAGTCCAGCTGTGTTTAAGTATACGATGTCCAAACTGTCCAAACTGTCCAAACAACAGGCAGTTAGCATGACAAAAGCATACTGCCAAGGACAGGCTGTGCTGAGCTTCTTGGTGAGGGACTGCACCGAACAGATAAGACACAAAGGATGAAACAGGAGTTGGTGATGCCTGGACAACTTGACATACTCGCAGCTCATCCTAGAAGCCCAGTGAGCAGGGTGATGTTCTATGAAAGATACCCCGGCATTCAAACCCCCGAGCTGCTGTTCGCCCGTTGACCAGAACCAGTTGCAGAGTCTGGTCTCTAAACCATTGCATGTCTAGTGGATGGCTGTGCTCTTCCCCACACTACAACTTAAAACTAAACTGCTCTGCTGAGCTTTGCCATGTACACATGGCTAACTCATACTGTACTGCTCAGGAGCAGCTCCTGCTGCATCCAGTGGACACCCAGACAACAACAAACAAACAAGTTTTGAAGCTGTTGCTGCACCCAGGCACCAAAGCAGGCAGATACCACATGCACTCACCTTCTGCACAGGTCTGCCATCGGCACACCCTTCCTAGGGGAGTACAAGTTGTATGCTGCAGTGCCCAGATATACCCCAGGAGAGGGCAGCGAGACCCCCATGGGCCCTGCACTGCAGCTGCTACTGTGGGGGCCACCCCCACCACCTCCACTTGCTGCTGCTGCTGCCGCTGCTGCATCTATGCTGAAGCTGCTGGTTAGGTGGAGACCCTTCTTCTGAGATGCCTCTGTGATGTGACCTGCAAACATGTGAGCCAAGCAGACAGCGTTGGTGCTCTTGTGAGTGGGGGATTACAGCAAACAAGGGGACTCGGCCAATACTGACCACCAGTGACTCAGTAAGGCGGCCATGCAGTAGGTTCGAGCAAGAGGCAGTTTGAGCACATGTGGTGCATTTCCCCTGTACTGTCCTCCTGTGATCTGCCACAAGGGCTTGGTTAGACAGCAGCAACCAAACAGCAAGGCCCTTATGTGACCTTCAGGAGGGGAGACAAGCAGACAGCCTTAACCAAGTCCTTTGTGACCTTCCACATAGGATTACTCAGCAGCAGCAACCAAAGGGCAAGACAAGCATGACATAACATAAGGCGGCAGAAACCACATGGTATGAAGCAAAGGTGATGCAGAAGCTGCTGCCCCTACCACATGTCCCTCCTATCCCTAATTCTAGTAGCTCTGCTCTCCCAGCAGCACATCACGACTGACGGTCCTCTGCTTGCCCTTGATGCTGCTTTGTCCCTTCCTACACCCTGTTGCTGACAGCTCCAGCACCTTGCTGTCTCTTAGGCTGAAAAGGCTACCTGTGCTGTCCTTCCAAAAGGTCTGGTCCTTCCTGCTTTGAGTATACAGCCACACGCCCCACCTCTTTGCCCCTGGCACTGCTTCAGGCCCCTGCCTGCATCGTTTAACACCCCCCCCCCCCCCCGTGCAGCTATACTGCTTGCATTCCTGCTCCTACTCCATGGTATATCAGCATGTGCCAGCAACTGCTCCTGCAGCACAGAATCTAGGCTAGATGCAGATGCTGCTGGTTATCACACCCCTGCGGGTAACCCTGGCTTTGTTGCTGTACCTGCAGCTGGTGTTGCTGCTGCTTTGATTTCAAACCCCTGCTGAAAGTAGACCGTGCTGTAATCGGCCACAGTAAGGTAACAATTGTCTATCCTCCCTCCTTCCCTTGCAGCCTTGCTGGCGTAGAGAATGTGCAAGGCAGGGTTGCACTTAGCAACCATGCCTCTTATCCAAGCACCCTTCTGCTGCCACTGCTGCTGCCAAAGCAGGGGGTCTCTAGTTACCATGCCTCTCATTCTCTCATTGATGTGCCCTTTTCAGATCATATGTGCAAGAGGCTGCATGTGAACATAGACCTGGATCTGCACTGCCATGATAGGTTGCAGAAGTGATTAGAGCTGCTGCTAGAACCCACTTCTCCTGCTGCTCCTGCCTCCACAGCTGCTGCTGCCCCTGCTACTGCTGCTGCCACTTCTGGTGCTGTCTCCACATTCCTGCTTTGCAGGGCTTCATCCTGTGCTTGTCCTACCTGGATATGCAATTCCCTGATAGGCTGCAGATGCCAGGATGGTGAAGTTATTGCCTGTGGCTTCCCCAAGTGTGGCCTTCTGCCGCCTTGGCTTGCAGTCCTGGGCCTCTCCATAGGAAGCTGCACTCCTGCAGACCACATAGAATTCGCTTGCTTGCCAAGTCAGAAGGAGACCCACCTCGCTAGTCAAGCTAGAAGACACATGCCAGTGCATGCGTCTGCAGAGCACCTTATTTCCTGCCAAGTCCGGGTGTCCGCTTTGGCGGGGTCTGCATATCAGCCTTCATGTGGGCAACGAGTGCTATGCGTGCTTGCTGCATTCAGGGCTCCGCATGGCGCAAGATGCCTTGGCAAATGCAATGAGGAGTGGAAGGAGGGTCGACCTGGGCTATGTACCTCGAACAAATGTAGCTATCTGCACGAGGACTCTTGAGGTGCCGAAGGTGGTAACTCTTATTGGTGCTGTGTAGATGCTGGCCTGTGCTGGGCATGATGCTAAACGGTCGCAGGCGATTGGAACCATGAGCCAGAATCCCTCTTCGGGGCATGCCCTTCACAGCTATCCATAAGCAGACGAGAGCAGCAACTGGCTGGTGTAATAGGATTTCTCTGTCGTCGCTCTGTGCAGCTGAATGCAAATGGCTTGTGCACACTGACAGGTTTCTCTACCGTTGCTGAGCAACCGCGGGACTTAAACGTTGCTGCATGACCACCGCGACCCTGGCATTCCTTACCCGAGTATTTCTGCTCTTACAGACGTGCTGTCTGCCCTGTCTAGGGGATTAAGCACATGTACAGCTTCCATAATTCTTCAGCACCGAGCGATGCAACGACCCAGGTGACAAGGGCCACGCTGTGCTAACCCTGCAGTTTGGGCTGCTGCACCATCATTTTTTGGCGACCGCAATTAGCGGCTGCCATTGCTTCCGCTCCTGTATAAAGCCTGCTTCATAAGCTCAAAAGAGGGTCTAGTGCATTGAGTGTCTTGGACTAGGACAAACGTGCGCAAAAATGAGACTTACAGCAGCTTAAAGTGTCCTAGGAGCATATGCCCGAAGCATGCAATGGCTACTAACTTGTCTTAGCCCTGACTTTTGAGGCTCGGTTTTGGAGCTGGTCATGAAGTGACTGGGCAGTCACCAGTGGACCAGCTTTGACATCATACGGAACCATCCGTTGCTTGGGTCCAGATGCGCAACTGGATTCTATGCAAACCAAAGTAATCACTGATCCCTGCAACTGCCCAGTTATGCAATACTTGCTATCAAGCACAAGTCCATGCCAGAATACAGCCTTTTTTGCGGCCCCTTTTGCTTAAGAGATGCGCATTTGGATCGGCTAACTCAAGTCACATGCTATATGCACTGCCCCTATGATCGTACCTTACTTTCATGATCCATCTTGGGACAGCTGTGAGCATGCTTTTTGGCATTGAGCTGCGACTCCCACAACCTCCACCTGCAAAGGAGTGAGGCGTTGCTTAGCAGTTGCTCTCAATAAGTCTGGGACGTTTAGCACTGATACTGGTCTATCGAAGGCTCAGGAAGGCAACATGCTACTGGACCTCTGGCAGCTTTAGCGTGCAGGCAACCTCCATGCAGAATCGCGGAAGTGGCAAAACAACCGCCACCTGACATGGGCGCCACTATCCACTTTCTACTCGTCCTTCTCGCGACGAACGTCCTGCAGCTGCCGACCCCTTCTTCAGCAGCCCTCCCTCTTCTTCAGCAGCTGTCAGCAAACATAGCAGCAAAGAAGGCCCTCAATTCACCCCCCGCGCCATGCACGATCCCAGGATGCGTCCTTTGCGCCCCAGCACCCAAAGTGTATGGCGGAGGTCCCTGCACGCAAGCTTTAGGCCGCCGCTTACACGTCCTCAGACGCCCTCCCTCTTCTCCAGCCCCATCAACCCCTAAACCCAAAGCCAGCTACCAGCCTCCATCTAAGCCCCAAGCCGTAGCCCCCATAAAACTTCAGTCGGCTTCAGCACAGCCATCCCCAGCCCTGTCACCCAAACCGCTGGCAGCCAAACCCCCCAGTCCAGCAATTCCTACCACAAGTTCATCAGCAAGAACCCCACCCCCACCCCTCAAACCCTCCATGACCATTGCAGCTGCTTTACCCAAAGCACAGCCAGCACAAATATCAACAGCAGCAGCAGCAACAGTAGCGGTAGCAGCAGGGAGTCCTTCGTCTCTTATGACTGCAGCAGAAAGAAGGGCAGCAGCTCTTACCACAGCTGCACAAAGACAAGTAGCCGCTGCCCAAGCAAACGCAGATCGTCAAGCAGCAGCAGCTCAAGCAACCACAGAACGCCAAGCAGCAGCAGCCCAAGCATCAGCTGATCGTCAAGCAGCAGCAGCTCAAGCTACAGCACAACGTCAAGCAGAAGCAGCAGCTAAAGCTTATGGCTCTGGATGTGGCATCAATGGCCAAGTCTGCATTGACTGCTCTGCTGAGCTTGGTTACCAACTGAACAACTACGGCACCTGTGGTGAGTGAGTCAGTGATCAAGTACAGGCTGGGGGCTAGGTCTGTGTAGGCTTATGGCAGCTCCAGCGTGGTGTGTTCCACCCAACCCTTCCATGCACTGAGCACCCTCCTTATAATCATTACATGTCATATGTGCCATAGCAAAAAGTGCCATAGGGCCCGCCCCAAAAAAGGTGCCACAGGCCCCTCATTACCATACGTTCGTTGCTTCGTTGATGGTCTGCGTACCCTGAGCCTGCAAGCTGCACCTCGCAGCCTTAGCATTGTGTGCTGGAGTGTTATCAGGAAATCATATATATATATATATATATATATATATATATATCAGGAAATCATGTGGGGTAGCCACCTTGTCAGCATACATCACAGCAAATAGGCTGAGGTGGCTGGGGCATGTGGGCCGCATGGAGGAGGGCAGGTTGCCGCATATTGCGTTGTTCTCTTCATTACATGGTGACATGACGAGGCCAGTGGGTAGGCCTCGCCATACCTGGGAGAAATGCGTGTGTGCAGATCTGAAGGTGCTTGGTCAAGATGAGGGGAGCTGGGAGGCTTCATGTCAGATTAAGAGTGCTTGGAGGAAGAGGTTGTGGGATCTTACGCACCCTTGGGAAAGCCAACGGTTAGTGAGGTGTAGAAGGCGCACTAAGCAAGCTATTGATAAGCATGTGGAGCGCTATGTGGTGCCTTTCAGTGGCTGGGAGGATGGTGGTTCACCAGTACCTAGGTGGTGGGAGCCACCTCCAGCCCCTACTAGGGTGGTGCTTGATCCTGCTGCCTCCCCGCCACCCATGTGTGATGGAAGTGGAGCAGGTTTTGGGTTTTAGTGGTGGTGTTTGTTTCCCCTTGGTGTGCACGCCGTTGCATCTAGCCTCAGCTTGTGTGTGGCAAATCCACCATCGGTTGTGTGGCTTCGTGATTGTGATCAGGAGCCTTGTGTTTGTGGCCTAGGTTTGTTTGGCCATTGGCATTGCTGGTCTTGCGTTTTGATTGATTGCTGGAGTGTTACAAGTCTATGGACGCATTATGCCTGCTGCCGCAAAAGTACTATGGAGTGCTTACCAAGTTGGCAGCATGCTATTCCACTACAACACCACTCAGGCTGTTACCCACACTGCCAGGATAGTAGCTCTCTGCAATCTGCCTCTGACAGCCTGACTTTGTCCATAATTGTATGTTTATGATGTATGGAGATCTCTTACTAACCCCATCCGTGCATGCTATTTTGATCCTTTCTCCTAGCTTTGGTCTCCTGCTTGACAATCAATTCACCAGGGGCTGTGGTTACAAGGTCCTTTACTTCATGAACCTGCAGACTGTGCCCCAGGCCTTGGGGGCTATGATGGCCTGTGTGTTTAGTGCTCAACCTTCCCTGGCAGTTTCACCCCTGGGCGCCCCAGTGCTCCATAGCACCCCTCGTACCCCCTACCCCCCTCCCTCTATTCATGCTACTTTTAATGCAAGTAAAGCCCCAGGCTGTGCTCCCTACATGGCTTGACCCTTTCCCCCCATGATGCATCAAGTGGTCTTGTGCTGACACGCTGTGCATGCTGTCCATGCTTTGTGCGTACTTAGAGGCTGTGCCTCAGGCTTTGGGGGCTATGATGGCCTTTGTGTGCAATGCACCAAGTTCCCAGGCACTTTCTCCCCTGCTTCTTTTCTTGTATGGAACCCTTTGCTAACCCCATTCGTCCAGGCTACCTTTAATTACAAAAGAAGCCCCAGGCCTGGTCCATCTGTAAGAATATCCTCCTGCTCAACACTCATGCTAAGGGGTGCTGTGCTGACGCTGTGCATTGTTCTGTGAAGCTGCAGACTATGCCCCAGGTTTTGGGGGACATAATGCCTATGATATGTGCAGTGCAGCAAGTTCCCAGGCACTTTCTCCCCTGCTTCCATTTCTTAGTATGGAAACGTCTTTGTAACCCATCCTTCATGCTACATTCAACTGCAAATGCAGTCCAAGGCCTGGTCCAGGCCCTGGTCTGTAATGGCTCACCACTTCTAACAGGAGGCGCAGTGCTGACTCCGTCCATCCTCTTACAAACCTGCAGACTGTGCCCCAGGTTTTGGGGGCTATGATGGCCTGTGTGTGCAGTGCACCAAGTTCCCTGGCACCTTCTCCCCTGGGGGCCCCATACCTTGGACCAAGTGTTGGCCTTGTAAGGCGGACGGAGGTACAATATACATACCTAATGAAGACGCCTCTGGCTGCAGTAAGTGGCTTTTGGGCGAACTTGTACTGGGACGCTAGGTTTGAAAAGGGCTTGCCAGTAATGTGGCACTATACAGCTGTACATAGCATCATGGCCAGAAGGCGGGTGCCTGAGGGAGGGTGGTTGCCAAGGGGAAAAGGAGCGCCGGCCTGCAGTGAAGGGGTACAGGGAGCCTTGTGTGCCAGTTGTCCTCCTCCCTTTATGCGCATAGCTGTTCAAAGGAAGGTTTGCATGGTTGGATGGTTGGGCCTAGCTCTTTGGGACTGTGTGCCGCCCGCTTGAGTGCCTTTTGGGTTACATCTGTGACATACGCAGTCATCGTAAGGTGTGCGATGTCCTTGCTGTATATCTGGGTTGAGAGTGCTGTGGTAGGTATATAGGCCTTGACTTTTTGGGGCTAACTATGCCATGTTTGTTCAGAGAGAGACCTCTGCACGGCCCTCTCTCTGGGCCGTGCAGCACCCAAGCATGACTCCAACCAGTTTCTTAGTGGGATGGGGTGACTAAGTGCGACAGATAGAGAGCCAGAGAGATATAGAACCATCTTTTATTATAGAAATGCAACCTGGACATGGGGTTATGCCTGGGTGGGGTGAGCTGGCTTTGAGGCAGGCTCGGCAGACTGGATTTGCACAGGGAGAGAGCTTGAGCGGATGCATTGTGTAACCCTCTGCAGTCCAGCTTCAACCCCTGAGCGCTATGGGGCAAGGTTTGCAAATTGCTAACTGTGCCAACACTGGATCCCCTAGTATCCCCAGCTTGTTGGCCGCACACCTTTGGCCCGGAGATTCGGGGCTAGTAACCTCGTATGCTCTCTCCTTTATGTATCCCTGCGCAGATCCCGTCCCCAGCCCGCGCCCCTATCCGGCTCAGTCCCTCTGCATCTTGGAGCACAATTCTTCTGACTACTGACATATGTTATATCTTTATGTATCTCTCTGCAGTCCCTGCCCCGCCCCCGCCACCTTTCCCTCCACCTCCCTCCCCTCCGGGCCCCCCACCGCCCCCTCCTGGCAATCCAGATAACTGCCCCAACCCTGTCCAGTCAACCAATTTTGTCAATGTTGTGGCTGTTGGTGAGTGCAATTGGGGAAGGAAGTGTCTTGATGGGGTGTGGGATCTTGATAGGATACTCTGAACCTTAAGCCATAACCTCTATGTCCCAACCTTAACCGTCAAGCCAACTTTGTCAATGTATAGTTGCTGGCAAGTGCGATTGGATGCAGCAATTGGATGAGTGCGAAATGTATAGTTTAGTGGGATCAGCTTGATATATGTTGTGCATCTTGCCAGCGACCGCTGAAGCTCGCTGTGACTCATATGAACGTGTTGGCCACTCCTCACTCTGTGAGGGGTTTGGGACCAGATGAAACATACTAAACACCTTTCAGAGCTCCTCTATTCTGGCGCAGCTGGCAAGCTTTGTCAATGTTGCAGCTTGCTAGATATCAGCCCTTGGACCCCAGCACACCTTTGTGAGGGCTCGTTCGCCCAGCCCCTAATGAGCTGCTCAGTTGTTGTTTATCTAATGCGTTACAGCTACCCTCAATGTGGATACTGTATATCCCCCAAAAATCCCCAAGCCCTATATCCCGAACCACTTGATTTTCTGCTGCAATGTGTGCTTCTGTTTCTGTTTTTAATGGCAGCTAGTCTCAGCGTGAGTGGTGTCACCCCTCTCAATATGATGACAACAGCAACCTTTAAGCCCCGACACATCTTTTTGAGCCTTCTGTTGGCAAGGCCTTAACCTGCTGCAGCGCTTCTGCAGCAGCTGGCGTTACGTTGGTTTCCATAAAACTCCACAAGCCCTATTTCCAAGCACCTGATTTACTGCTGCTATTTGTTGCTTCTGTTCTCAATGGCAGCTGGTCTTAGTGTGAGTGGTGTGACGCCTCTCAATATGATGACAACAGCAGCCGTCACTAGACCACAACGACCCTTTGTGAGCCCTCTCATGCGGCCTGGACCAGGTCCAAGGTCCGCAGCTGCTAGAAAGAAGAAAATGACAACCAGTAATGTCACCCCCGCTTTCATCACTTCCGCAAGATCAGCCACTGGCTACTCTCAGAACTACTTTGATGCAGGGTTTACAGGATTTTCCACGTACCCGGGGAATCGCGCGCCGTTGGATGCGGCTCTTGCGGTGCGGCAGACTGGGGGCGGGCCGTTCCAAGTCTTGACGTCGATCAATGCGATATGGGAGATCACAGAGGTGGCGTCAAATGGTTTGGAGGTTACGGGAACTACGGGTGCGTTGCCGCTTCAGGCGTTCGGGGAGGCTCTGAATGTGGCAAACGTCACGAATTATAGGTTCGGTGATCCGACAGCATTCTTTGACATTGGTACGACGAGCTCTGGTGGGCAGAGGTATGTGCTTGTCATGCATGTGATCAGTGCACTGCGGACGATATCGGAGCCGGGGTTTATGATTGTGGCGGTGAGCCGTAGTGCCGATGCGACCGGGTCATGGTGGGTGTACCGCTTGACTGGGGAGATGCCGGGGTCACTCGGGTGTGCCGCTGGGCAATATGTACTGCCTGATTATCCCCAGTGCAGTTATGACGCCAATGGGGTGTACATCAGCGTTCCAATTTTCTGTGGTTCAGCGTACCAGCAGACTGCAATACTGGCGTTGCCTAAGGCGCAGCTCTACACTGGAGCGTTGACACAATATGCTGTGTGGAACGGTGATGATGTGATCGCAGCGATGCCTGTGGCACAGCTGCAGGAGTTTAATCCGGCACCGACGTTTGGGTTTCAGCCGCAGCCGTTTCGGCCGCAAACGGCCGAGGATGTGGGGAATGTCGTGTACTTTGTAACACAGGTGGGTGAGGGGATGTTGGGGATCCTTGGAGGTGCTTTGGGTACTCATATTGTGCTGGGTTGAAGAATTGTGGATATTCCTTCTACTTCTGGCAGATGCTGTCAACCACCTGTGACGTAAACAATCTTCCCTCATCAAAGGGTGATGAGTGTCTAATCAAAGGGTGTGAGGATTGAAATTGATGATTGCTGGGGACTTATTCACTCAGTACTACAGGTGCAGAGAGCTGACGGCAAAGTTTGCTCTTCACCTTACCGTTGTTCCTAAAGCCCTAGCTCTAATGTGCCACTTGGTTGCACCTGCTCACAATGCGCAGAGCCGGCAGCGCTCTAACAGTCAATCAATCAATCAATCAATCAATCAATCAAAACGCAAGACCAGCTATGCCAATGGCCAAATAAACCTAGGCCATATACACAGGTTTGTTTGGCCATTACAGTAATGTCAACATTACTCCCACAATTGCATAGGCACTAACACTCTCATGTTGTTCATGAATGGGCTTACTGGTACTCATAGCACATCCTACACCTCCCTCTCTGCTCTGCATTTGATTGCCTTGGTTGGAGACACAATAGACAGCATCCTTACAGCAGCGATGTTCTTCTTGGTGACTTCATCCCAGAAGCTTTTTCTCTGATGTGAATCGATGCCTGCAGAGCCGCCAACGCTCAGACAGTGGGAACGGTAACAGTCTCATGTTCATGTACGCGCTTACCAACACGGAGCGGCTGACATCATTGGAAGAAGGCAACACCCCGACCTTGTTGGCGGTGTATTGGGATAAAGGTGCAGACACCCAGTTCTATGTTGCGGGTACGGAGTCTGATGTCACTATGCCACAGCCGGATGGAGGGGCGCGCTTACAAGCTGCAGATGGAGTACGGACTACAGGGGTGAGTAGGGGGTGTTCTTGGTAAGGAAATGGTAAGGGATCCGTGTAATCTTTACACCAAGGAACCCTTCCCACAATCCCACGCTGGAGAACAATACACGGTCTCCTCGCGTAGATCTCTCTCTCTCTCTTCTTGGTAAGGATTCATTGTCTGTGTATGATGTCTGCTACAAGCCACCAGCGAGAGAGGAAGGCGCTGTGCTGTTTATAATGGATGGAGCAGATGGTGTCAGGACTACAGGGATGATTGCCAGACCTATTCTACCGTGTGTTATTGTTACACTTCGTGAGATGCCATAGCAAGAATAAAGTGCCATAGGCAACTCCTGTACACCCCTGGATACACTAGCTTTGCCCCTTCATAGTAAGCATGAACATCCTGTGTAATACCGTATGTATACTGCAAGACACCAGCCGGTTGGACGGGCGCGGTTGCAAGCTGCAGATGGAGTACGGACTACAGGGGTGAGTTTGATTACTTAGTTTAAGGGACATCCTTGGTAAGCATTCATAGTTTGTGTATAACATCTAGTACAAGCCACCAGCGAGAGAGAAAGGCGCTGTGCTGTTTACGTGTCAGGACTACAGGGGTGAGTTTATGCAAGGGAGCTCCTTGGTAAGCAGGATCACTTTTGTATCATACCTGCTGCAAGCTTGAAATACTGAGGGGACTGTGGAGAGGGGAGCAGGGAAAGGAGGCAACAGCTGGCGTTCCGCAGTGTCTTGGTCAATGAGGATTCTGAGGTTGAGTGTGGGGTTTTATTATCCTGAATGATACATCAGAACCATGTTTTCCATTTGCTAACCCTCGTACCCATCTATCTTGACTGCTTCTTTTTCTTTATGTGCTTCATGTGCTTCATGTGCTTATGTGTTTATGTGCTTCAACCTCCACAGGAGATAGTTTGGCTAAATGCACTGCCCTTTATGATACACAAGTGCTGAGTTGAACCAGCCCCGGTGCCGTTAGAAGGTGTAAACTGGACTCACTGGCAGCATACGTTGTGAGAATGTATATCCTCATAAATTAAGCTTGCTTAAGATGGCTGTTCCACACCTGCAAAAGCGTTCTTGGGAGGTCCTGGTCGCTTATGTTTTGGGGGCGTTTACCGGTAGTTTGACAATATAATGAGAAAGGTCGGCTGAAATCACATCTTCTAAGGAAAACTTTGATCCATTCTGGTGTGTGCTGTGCTACAGGCTGCAGTGCGTAACAGCCTGCTGTATGTGGCGAAAACGGAGGTGAATGAAGACACCAATGCAGCGGTAGGGAAGAAGCTGCTCAACTCCATCTACTATGCTCTGGTCAGTCCTGGAGGAGGGCCAAACTACTTCTGTGTCAACACTGCAGGTAAGCAGCAAGAGAGGGAAAGGACGGACTGCGTTGGATTGGGGCCAGGTCCAAAGGGATGCGGTGGGGTGATTCGGAGGGGCGGGGGAGGTGCGCACTGGAGCAACCTCTAGTGCAACCTTCCCTCCCCTAAGCCCTAAACTAGAGGGAGGGGTGCATATTGGAGCAAGGGGTGTAGGACTGGGGCAGAGGATCGCCTGTTTTAGGAGGAGGGGGGAGGGGGGGCGCCTTCAGGCTGGGATGGGGGAGGGACAGAAGTTGGTTGAGGGAGGGAGGAGTTCCGTCAACAGTGCAGGTAAGAAGTGAGGGAGACAAAGGCTTGGCTGGGCTGGATGGTGGCCACAGTTGAGCAAGGGAAATAAGGGGCGGGGGGGTGGGGTCCGGGTTGAGGTGGGAAGTTCCAGGGGGCCAGGGCGGGGGGCACAATGGAGCACGAGAGGAGTCTGTATTGGGGCATACGATCTCCTGTTTCAGGCAGGGGTGAAAGGGGGGCACATTCAGGCTGGCAGGGGAGGGGGGAGGAACAGAAGTAAACTGAGAGAGAGAGGGTGGCCAACCTACTTCTGCGCCAACACTGCAGGAGGGGCACCAAACACACCATGAACCCTTGTGGCATTGTGACCCTGTGCTTTTGTGTGGCTGCAGGTGGTTTGGAGCGTTAGGCCCAGGGTAACACAGCCTCAAAGTATGGATTGTTCTATCGAATGGTCGATTGATTTGCTGCCTGACTGATTGATTGGTTAGTTGCTTGACTGTTTGGTTGATCGATGGTTTGTATTTTGTGTGGCTGCAGGTGGTTTGGAGCGTCAGTCCAACGGCAACATAGCCTCAGAGTACGGGCTCCACCTGGCATATCCTACAGTGGCTGTGAAGAGCAATGGTGCTGCGCTGGTGGGGTATGTGTACAGTGCAAACCTCACCATTGCTGACTTCCAGAATCCTAATGCTCAGGTGCCTACTTACCCAGGTGTGTGGGGGGTGGAGTGGGAGGGGGGGGCGATGAGAAGAGTGGGAGATAGGCTGTTAAGACAGCAGTGGTGTTGGTGGGATGTATGTGTCAACCTCACTACTGGAGACTTCAGTTATGGTAATGCTCAGGCTTACTTATCCAGCTATGTGGGGCGGGGCCGCAAGGGGGGGGAGAGTGGGGTGAATGATGTGTGGCAGGGGCAGAAGGTGAGAGGGCAGGTGGGGTTTAATGGCAGGGGCAGAAGGTGAGAGGGCAGGTGGGGGTTAATGGCAGGGGCAGAAGGTGAGAGGGCAGGTGGGGGTTAGTGGCAGGGGCAGAAGGTGAGAGGGCAGGTGGGGGTTAGTGGCAGGGGCAGAAGGTGAGAGGGCAGGTGGGGGTTAGTGGCAGGGGCAGAAGGTGAGAGGGCAGGTGGGGGTTAGTGGCAGGGGCAGAAGGTGAGAGGGCAGGTGGGGGTTAGTGGGGACTGCAGCTGAGGCGGAGAGAGCAGGGGGTGTTGGCTAGGGAGAGGAGGGGGATGCGAGAAGGCTGGGAAGAGGGGAGAGAGGGGAAGCACGGGGAGGAGGCGGAAAGGTGAAGGCTGATCAGTACCCGGGCCGTGGGGAATCTTGTAAGGAATAGGCTGCTAGACAGTAGTGTATTGGTGGGCTTGTTATATAGTGTTGACCTCATTGCTGAATATTTTGATGATGATAATGCTCCAAGTGCGTACATACTAGGTATCCTGGGGAGGGGACAAGAAGGCAGGTGGGGGAAATGGAAGGCAGCACAGGGTTAGAAGGAGAGGGGAGGGGAGCAGCTGTAAGGAAGGGAGAGGAGGGGGATGCAAACAAAGGTACAAATGGTAGGAGAGGGCAAGATAACTGCCAGGGAGAGGTAGAGGACAAGAGGTACGGGCATAAGTGGTCACCGGATTTGGGAGCCATTGGTAGAAGATGTGATAGCTATGCACTCTCATGATTGCACATTACAGGCATTCTGGTGCTGTTCTGGGAGCCGCGGCGGCGCTGTCCCTCACTCCAAATGACGAGAGAGAGTGACGAGAGAGAGAGAGAGAGAGAGAGAGAGAGGGAGAGAGAGGGAGAGAGAGAGAGAGAGAGAGAGAGAGAGAGGGAGAGAGAGGGAGAGAGAGAGAGAGAGAGAGAGAGAGAGAGGGAGAGAGAGGGAGAGAGAGGGAGAGAGAGAGGGAGAGAGAGGGAGAGAGAGGGAGAGAGGGAGAGAGAGAGAGAGAGAGAGAGAGAGAGGGAGGGAGGGAGGGAGCGAGGGAGCGAGCGAGCGAGCGAGCGAGCGAGGGCGAGAGAGGGCGAGAGAGGGAGAGAGAGGGAGAGAGAGGGAGAGAGAGAGAGAGAGAGATCTACGCGAGGAGACCGTGTATTGTTCTCCAGCGTGGGATTGTGGGAAGGGTTCCTGGGTGTAAAGATTACACGGATCCCTTACCGTTTCTCCAAATGACAATGCTGCTGTTGTTGTGGTTTTGCTGCTGCTCCTCCTAGTGGTGTTTTTGTGAGCTGGTGATGAGCTGGCCCCCGCTGTCATGTTTGAGTGGCACCTATACCTTGCTCGTACTCGTGGTCTCGCTGCTCTTGCTGCATACTAATGCTCTTCCTTCTCTTTCTGCTGTCCCTGCTGCTGCTGAGTATTAAGATTTTGTGATGAAACGTTTAACCAAATCGCAGTGGAGATTGCATAGCAGCAGGGGTTAAGACTTCCTGCTGGCCCTGGGCATAGCGCATGGCATAGCTATTGTTCTCTTTTTACTGATCATACTGTTTTGCTGCTTCTGCTGATGTGATGAGCTGGCACTTGCTGTCATGTTTGATTGTGGCCTATGCCTTGCTGCTGCTAGCATCTCGGTGCCAGCGCTGCGTAACACTGTTCTTCCTTCCCTTCCTGCTGCTCCTAGCTGCTGCTGCTGCTGAACAGTACGGGTTTGTGTGTTGAAGCTGTTCTCAAATTACAAAGGCTAGGCATAATCTCTTCTATCTGTCTCTCTCTGCTTCTTTGTCTCTCTCTCTCTCTGTGCTGAACATGTTATCTTCTTGCTGCTGCTGTGGTCATCAGGTGTTGGTTATACCCTGCTCCGCCCCGATGGCACCACCGGAGACGTCCTCCTCCTGCAAGCCGGTTTTGACAAGGTGACAACCGCGGTCAACGTCGCCGGCGTCGGCCGCTATGGTGATTACAGCGCAAGCTGCATGGTAAACGACGAGGCCTGGTTCGCCGGGGTTTACGGCCTGCAGGCCGGCCTTGCGCTGGGGAACTTTACGGCGGGGCTATGGGTAGCGTCGAGGATCAATCCGGAGCAAGATAACATTGATCCGTTCCTGTCGAGCGATGCATCTATGTTTTCAGCGCGACCCGATCGGCCATGATCCTGAAGTGGGCTGTGGATCGGCGGGACTCACTTGGGATCATCAGAACAGCATGGCACCCGTTCCCGAGTGTGTTTAGCTCATATGTGTTTGTGAGGTGACGAGTGTTTTATCTATGGCATCACTTGCAGTTGCCGACCACGGTGCATTGAGGTTGGAGTCTCAGATTGTGGTGCACACTCAGTGCATGCAGTGGTCAGCCAGGCAGAGCCGCAAGGAAAACCCTCAGTGAGTGCAGGATGGATAGCACCATGCAGCCCAGCACGGTGTACCGTAGTGAGCGTCCTGGCGTCATAGTAGGTAGTAACATGGCAACATCGCTTTGCAATTACGTAGCCAGCTAGAGGTAGCTGTCACTGACAGCCAGATACGAAGTGTTATCAAATTGCGCAGGTGTGTATGTCACACTAGCTTTATTCTTGGGCGCCCTTTTCTGTGCTTTTGGCAACAAAGTGTTGACGATAGGTAGCCAGCTATGTGTACCTGTATGTTGCTAGATAGGAAACATACAGTGTGGTATGCAGGGATGAATTTTTATACCTAGCCTCGGGTCTCCAGGCCCTGCTATGCTTGCTTACCGCCCGCCTTGGTTTGGGGGTAACAATGGGGCTTCCTATGAGTCTCGCACTGCTTGCTCGAGTCTAGTTGGTGGCTGCTGTCTGCTGTCTTATGCATAAGGTGCTTACCGGGTAAGGTTAAAGTTCTTGCATAGACCCAGACAGTGCTGAGGTAACTGACAGTTTTTTTGAATTCATGCCCTGGCCATTGCATGGCCGAAAGCGGTGCAGTGATCTATGTCATATGGTCACTTGCAGGCAATTGATTGGTAGAAGTCACATAGGACATTTGCCGCGACATCCACGTGCATGAGGAAATGTTTAGCTGTGCATTGGGCAATCCCCAATATTTCCAATATTCCGATTGGGGAGCAAGGATGTTGTAGGGATACAGTTTCATGTCTTTCTGGCATGCTACCTGGATGGTTAATAGACTGGGGCTGCAAGTTCTCATTAATGTGCATATGCAAAGCCTTACATCAATGTCTGTGTCCTCTATAGGCAAATTGTCGATACAGCTGTAGTATGTTTTTTCGGCATGGCCTAGTTAAGTTATGTCATAGGCTCACTACCTACTTTCAGGAGCCAATGGTTCAGTCTTTAAAGTGTATGTGATACTTACATGGGTGTGCCATACAAATTTACTCCCTGCTAAAGGGTTAGCCTATTCGGTAGTGGACATGCATTGGGCAGCAGCAGTGGTACATTGCTGGAGTGCTGTCCAGTGACACTTTCTGTTGTACTCAGGTTTGGTGCGTTGGTGTGTGACTTTATCTTTGGGTGATTACCTTAGGCAAAATGCCTTTGACATGACACTGGGTACTTGGCTGCATGCTGAATGAAGGTTGCTGCCGCCCTGGAGCATGCTTTGGCTCCGGAATGGCCTCCCCATTGCTGGGTCCGTCCAATTGGTTAAGACCATGATCTGCCTCATGTCACACTTTGTCCCTTGGTGTACAGGGGCAGGGATCCCTTAGTGTGCAGGGAGAAAGGCGTGACAGAAGGTCAATTCAGTGTGTCCTCTGATACCTACATGTTCAGTTAGTGTGACCTTGGTCTGCCATGTATTGAGCTGGATGGATCAGCAACATGCATTGGCGCTGTTCGGCAGCTGATGGACTGCCACCACCATAGTGATAGGAGTCCATCTACCATGCACTCCAGCCAGGGGCGGGGGTGCTGCAGAGGATGCGGATCTGTACAAGCAGAAAGATTAATGGCGACCGGGTTCCATCTTTCTCTAGCCATTCACTGCTATTGCGAGCAGCTGTAAGCATTGGATTGCTTCAATTATTGCGCAGGGTTCGCATGTCTGCAGTAAGTTCTGCAGTCTATGAGAGCTAGGAGCCTGAGACTGGATGGTTCTTATCTCTTGCTGCCAGGCCACTCAGCTGAAATATTGCTGAAATTCCAGCTGAGGTAGTTTGGCTCGCTCCGTCAAGTCGGAAAGGCGGCCCCTCAGCGGTGGGGCCAACTTGTACTTCGAGTTGTATATGTTGTTTTTGCGTTAGGGGGCAATGACTTTACTCCTGCTTTTTCTTCACTTCGTGCGTGGCCCTGGTGCTCATGGGCGCGAGTCCACCTCGTAGGCCTCGCTGCTGGACTAAATCGGCGGAGTACATCATTAAAGTTCGTGAGTATGCCACAGCAAAAGGTGCCATACGCCCGCACCTCAAGCTGTTACAATATCAGCGAGGCGGAAGAGAATACTGGCAGGTCTCGGTCGGGCATGCCGGTATGCACGTCCGATTCACATAGTTGCTTTTACACGGTTTGGACGGTGTCACCCCGTTTGCAAGCGGCTCACTCGGCTCCTGATTTGGTCGAATTCTACGCGCCTAACGGCTGCCAGAGATTTCATACGTGGTTTCGTGCTTGCTGTCCGGCCGCCGCCGCATGCATCACATGTTTAGCTAGCATACATTGGAATTTAGATTGGCCTATACATTTATTTGGCTGCACGATCGTACTGAAGCGGCATCTCCTCTGTTGACTCCCGCCTCATGCACCGGCCTTTCGTATTACTTACTTATGCGGCCTTGAGTATGGCTCAGTGCGGCACTTTTTGCTATGGCACATTATTGTGCACAACGTGATACACTGTGATACTGACATGCATGATACATACAAAGAGAAAACCCCGATGGGCCTTCATTCAGCTGCTGCAGCCATTCAGCTTTATGTCTTTCTGGCCGCTCAGTCCTTACCAACGTAAGCAAACACTCGGCAAGTTGTGGCAACCACAGGAGGGCTGTTAGGTAAACCAACCGCCCCCATTTGTGCCCAAGCAACATGTGTCCTTCAAGCAGGTATACCTTTGATAACAGCAAATAAACCAAGCACGTTTGCATCCAATACTTCATACACATCATGCCACAGGTAGGACATATGGCCTGGCAGGGCACCCTGGTACATGTAATATCTCACACACAGCAGCACTTTTCAATCGTACTTGTGTGTATGCTGAGGATCCATGGTAGCCAATGGGACCAAACACTGCAACCTGCTGCTTTACTTCTAAGTAAAAACAGTGCACACTCTGGAGAACATCAATGCTGTCCACATGATGTCCAATAAACGTCCATGTGCAATGGACACTTTGGACACTCAGTCCACTTAGATGGAATGGACCCTGGATCCACAAGTCCAGTTGACATGTTCTGGACATAACCTGGACACTTTTCTAGACATATCCTGGACACCTCGTTTGCCGCAGTTAGCCGCAGTTGGCCGCTCAGGCAGCAGCCATGGGGAATCATCTATAATTGTATCGTACTCCTTCGTTCTTCTCATGCACCCCCCCCCCCCGCCATGCAGCTATCCAAGGTAAGCAATAATTTTAATGCAAGCAAAAAAAAACTCAAGCTGCCACAACCACATTAGTGCTCTGGACTCGAACCATAAATCTCCGACTACTGGCTGCTACTGCCAACCAATCTTGTGTGTAGTGATGCAAGAAACCTCTTAGACAAATACAGTGCAGCAGTCAAGAATGGAACTGTGCGTCAACATCAATACTGCCATGTTATTGAACATAACACAAAACCCCACATGATGCTAACAACAACCTACTGAAGGTTTGAGGGGGAAAATTCAGTACTTCAAACAAAACCTGGACGGGCATGAGAGATAAAAGATCAATGTTGAAGTGGAAGAACACAGCAAAAGCAAGGCTGCTGGATCCACTGTGCCATGCTGGGCCGCCAATGACATCATGGGTACATCTACACACAACATTTGTGGCAGCTTAAGGAGGCAGACCTACTTAGTGAGGACCACCTTCCCCATCTGCTGGGCTGCAAAATCACACTGTGCACTGGCACATGTCTATCTGTCTATCAAGGAGGAAAATATGTGATAAAGCAGAAGCACTCAAGCAAGCACCCTCATGTTTGGAATGTAAACGTGGCCTCCCTTAGGTCACTGCTCACTTCATAGACAGGCATAAACATTCTGCCTACTGAGTAATGAAATTAAAACCGTATATCTGGGTGTTTATCACTCATCCACTCAAAACTGAAGCTGTCTCAATATACTACTCACTGGAAGGAGCGCTGAATTACTCAACAAGTACTGTAGACTGCCGACAGTCTGAATGAGAAAACATCTCCGTATCAATTTCATGCCCAACTAAGTCACAGAGGGTAACCAGCCAGTCACTATGCACAACCATGACCTTTTCCTGAAAACACTAGGAAATCCTAAGAAGCCTGCTCTGCAACCCCAGGCCTTTTGTAGGCAATGCGTTTGACTTGGAGGCTTCTTAAACCCATGGATCATGCACACATCAAAATGCTAACAGAACACCACTCTCTCAACACCCACCTCTTCCAAGCATGATAACGTGATTAGCGCAGTCAACAGTCAAAGAGCTTCCGCTTTAATCCTGTTACGATCTCCATCTTTTAGACACCGTCCCTGCTTGCAAGGGCCTCCAAAACTATCTCGATCCAACCACCTCCTCCTTTCCGCTGTATAACACTTACGGCAAAGAATGCTGCCAAATGTCAGGGAAAATGTCAGGAATGCACGGCAATAGTAATACAGCTGAAGTAAGTCCCTTTTTCAGTGCCCCTGAAGTGGCATGTGCCATGCAATGAGCCTAGCAGCTCGTTAGGAATGACATTGCTGGGCCCCTGAATGATAAGCCCCCATTTCAAATCCCACCTTCCCCGCCATTGCAGGGGCTTCTGTCTACTACATATTCTCAACTACTGGTCAATGCTACATATTCTACACAGGGGAAAACTGCCTGCATCCAGCCCTAGCTTGCTGCCGACAATAGGAACAGGTAATTCCTGATGCTGTTGCAACCGTGTGTTTATGGCACATCCCTCATCCTAATACATGTCTCCAGCATGTCTCAAGAGTCATGGTATATGATACATGTTGCCTGGCAAAAGACCCCCCCCCCCCTTGTTCTTCACATAGTGAGTGAGTGGACGCCGGGCGTTAGCCCTGCGTAGTTTTAAGGAAGAGGCGGTACTATCTTCACATACAATAAAGGGTTCAGCAAGCAGATGGCTACTGAACACCCCCCCCCCCCCACGCACATTTCCCCCCTCCCAAACCCCCTCCCCCTGCCACCCCAGCTTTCATTCTCCCCCCTTGGGGGCCTCTTCACCCTCAATCGCCTGCTGCAGTCATCTGAATAGTCAACTAGCCACCCTGGCCCTTATCTCTCTTTTCCATACATGTGGTGGTAACAAGACATGGAGGCAGCCATTTCCCTGCATGTAAGGCTTTCCAGCCATCCACAAAAGTGGAACCTCATCCCCACTCTTGCCAAAGCTCATGACCGCCTCAGATTCAGGTAAGGCAAAAGGTCCACCAAACCAACGACCTGATGTCCTGAGCCCTTCCATTTCCTTCGCAAATTTGGATGGAAGAGACAGCTGTAAGCAGCACTGTGACTAAATCAATGGAATGCCCCTCGACCACAGTCCACCCGCAGCCCAACTCCCAGGTATGTAATGCACACACCCAGTGCCTGCAATGTACTGCAAAGGAACCCTTGCCAGACCAAGGCTTCCTTCCCATTCCTGCTCAATCTCCTCAGTCGACACACTTCTTTGACCGTACGCCAGAGATGGGTGTGTGCGGTAGATAACAACAGGAGATGCAGGGCTGCAGCACTTCCTTTGCTGCTTCTCTACTGCTGCTGCTGTTGCAGTACTTGGCGATCTGCGTCTTTGGACCTGGGGCCCCCCCAGTAAGGCAGCGCATAAATCAATTTGGAACGTGAACAAGACCCAATGTCCTTCCTCCCTGCTGTGAACCAGTCCTAGTTGTGGGTTTTCTCCACAGCCACCCTGAGCGTCCCTCCCTTCCGGGGCCCACACAGCAGCAGCTGCTTCCCTTCCAAGGGGGCACGTAAGTCCTGGATGCGGTCAACATTGTCCACTAGCAGATGCTGCAAGCTGGGTAGTCTAGCTGCCTGGACAATGCGCTCTAAGTAATCCCGGGGCCCAGCCTGTAGGAGATAGGAGCAGCAGCAGCGGCAGCGATAACTTCAGAGAGCACCGTAAACAAGAACAGCAGCAGCAGCAGGTTGGGATAGCAGGTTGGGCAGTTCAGCGGGCTGTGCGATGCGCTTTAAGTAAACCCCAGCCCCAGCCTATAGAGCGCAGCAGCATGCGGGATATATTTGATAGCACTGTCTTTAAGAACATCAGCAGCAGGAGAGGCAGGTTGCATAACAGGAGGGTGGGCAGTTCTGCTGCTTGTACAACGCCCCTTAGGCAATCAGCCTAAAGCAGTAGTTGGCAAAAGCCCACCACCGCTATTCAAGACATGTTACCTCCTATGCTGGTCAACCTTATTCATCTGGGCACCATGGTGTACTGGTTGCATTTACTTATATGTCATTATATAGGACCAGCTGCCCGTCAGTATTCATGCCAAAAACCTTAAACCCTTGACTGGCTGAGAACCGCCCACCCACCTCATTCTAGGTTGTACCCCTGGACCTTATATCTAGGCATTTGTTGTCATGCTTGCATGCCAAAGACAACCCATATAATGTTCCTCGCTGTTCATTATGCGGCCTATGGCACTTTCTGCTATGGCGTACCATGAAATGTAAAAGGAAAACCTAAGGCCTAACCCCTAAACGCTGCCCACCTCGTAAATGAAGCATCCAGGTTGATTAGCTGCAGCTACAACCTTCAAAGGAGGCTGGGTTGACCTCGAAGGCTTGAACACCACTCCAAAGGTATAGAAGGGAGAGACAGCGCCTGCTGCACCAAACGCAAGCTGCAAAACAGCAGAACACACAGAGGGTAGTAAAAGGAACTCCAAGCAATGCAAATTGCGAGGGCAGCCTGTGCCGCAATGTTGCATCACTCAATTGGCTTAAACAGTAGCATTATGGTCTGTTGTGAGTAATTCCAAAAGTGAAAGACGAGTCTACAGCACAGAAGCTACAGAGGTACAAGTAGGAGGGGGCATGTAGATAAAACCCATTTTGAAGCTGCTGTACTAGTCCTGGGGTGGCTATTATTGTTACATTTCATGATATGCAGAAAGTGTTGTAGGCCCCGCACCTCAAGCTGTCACAAGGTACAGCGAGGTGGACCAAAACAAACAGCTTGGCCATTTCAACCCGCTTGGAGACCGTCTGCCACCTGATTGCAGCCTCTTGTAAACATCTTGAACCTCAGTCCCTCATCAAGCTCTGACTGAACCTCAGAACCAATTAGATAGATATAGATATGCTTCAGTCCACCAGCACCGAAACCTGAGTTCTGCTGCCAAGTAACGTTGCCCCCCCCCTTCTTACATCTTAGTCTTCTTTGCCTCATGTTCTGCTTCAGCATTTCAAATTGTAACACCCGTAACCCATGTCATTTTCTCTTTGCTAGCCACTGGCAAGACCACTAAACCTTGTTGCTACTGTGGCAGGCTGCAATCAGGGTCATGAGCCGTGATATGTTTATCCGCAGTGTTACAACCAAAGGGACTCCTGTCCTACCCATTACCCAAGCGCTAAAACAGACTCGGTTTTTGGGTTTCCACACACTGAATGTCCACCCACCTTCAAGAAGCCCTTTCAGGGTTTAATGTGGACCACAAACCCTAGACTGTAAGGCCCAAAGTCCTTGTCCCACCCACCTTGAAGTAGCCCTGTGTGAACCTCTTGGAGTCTTTGCACAGCCAATACCCTTCTTTGATGTTGTACCCCACAAGAACAATGGCGTGTGCTTCTACACTCTTGGCACCAGGGCTGGGACCCTTGTATACTGCATCTGGGGTGCTGGCAAAGAAGGGCTTCATGTCGTCAAACACCTGGGCAGACGTGGGCAAAGCAATCAATCAATCAATCCAAACGCAAGACCAGCTATGCCAAAGCCAAACACACCTAGGCCAAAAACACAAGGCTCCTGATCACAATCACGGGGCCACACAATCGATGGTGGATCGTGGGCAAAGCAAAGTATTGTTATTACATTTCATGATACGCGACAGCAAAAAGTGCCATAGGCCCCGCACCTCAAGCTGTCACAAAAACTGCGAGGTGGAACAGAAAAGCAAAGTATAGGAGTCGATACTAAGCCGGTTTTGCAGTGGTCAATGAAGCAAAGCATATGGCAGGTGCACTTCTCCTTCAGCAAGCCTATCTAGATCACCACGAGGGTCAAAGAGGGCCCAGATTCAATTCGGGGTGAAGATTCTTAAGGCAACCTGCCCTGCCTAACTTGGCTGGTTCTAGAGCTTCAAGGCGGTTTACCAGTCAGTGCCTACATCTAGAAGATTATGGTAAGTGCTGTTGGCAAGGGTTTTATGCAAACTGTTCAGATGTCCCTTGGCGACGACCTACCTCCCAAATTTGCTGTTAGTGATCATACCCACGACAGCTTGAGCTTGGTTATTACACTGCCAAACAATCCCTACTGATGTGCATGACAAAATAGAGATGTTATGAGCTGCAGCATGTAGGGTGATGACTTTCTATGAACTTCCCAACTAGAGCCTGTATAGTTTTTTTGGTGGAAAGCATGAGATGTGGGGCATAAGGCACTTCTTGCTATGGCATATCATGAAATGTAATGAAAACATCCTGTTTAATTTAACTGTGTAAACAATGGTGTGAAAAATGGAGAGGAAGCACCCGTTCTCCCTCACCTTTTTCCCCGCCAGTCCCCAATCCCCGCCCATTCTTGCCATCCCTAATTACTCCCCTTCTCTTCCCCGCAATGTCCATTTACTCCCAACCCCCCACGGCTTTCCCACCATTTCCAACTAGTCCATCCCACCCACCCACCTCCATAGCAGTGATGACTCCACCATGGTCCCTGATATGCTTCATAACCACAGCCCACTCATCCATAGGAAAATACTCAAACCTCCCCTGACTGGCCAAGGTGTCCGCATCATGGCAGCTGTACTGGCACCCCGCAGCTTCTGCGGACCCAAAAGTGCCTAAGTTGTACTTCAGGCACCGCTCGGAGGCGATGGGCCGGTTGACGATCTCCTGCAGCGCACTGTCGATCGGCATGCCGTCGCCGCACAGCCGCGGCGACATCGTGAAGGGACAGCCGTCTGGCTTCCAAGGACAGGCGTCCTTCTCCCAGTGGCAGGCGTAGATGTCCTGTTCGCTCATGTTTATTCTGTATGCTGGGATCCGCAGCGCGCTGCTGACAGCCGCCTCGGCTGCTGTTGCTGATGCGAAGGCGGCACACGTGCCGCAAGCTCCTTGGTCCTTCACAGGCGCCACTGGGTTCGGGCCGGCGCTGTCTGTGCGTGCGTCGTACTCTCCCGGCGCCGCGGCGATCATCAGCAAGCTGCGCTTGACAGGGTCGTCCCCGGCCGCAGTTGCACACAGGCTGCCCGCCTGAGTGTTACAAATCGCTGCTGCTTTGGTTTTGAACGCATTCTGCCAGCTGATGGCGTCGTGGTAAAGCTGAAGGAAGCGCTTTCCCTCGGCATCTGCTGTGCCCAAGAAGGGACTGTCCAACTTGCTACCCAGCAATACCGAAGTCCTGGCGGCCACTGCAACACAGGAACACAAAACACCAAAGCAGCTGGTTAGCACTGGGTATCCGTCAATCAATAGCCGTAAGTAGGTTTAAGGCAGGGGCCATACTAGCACGTGTGGTGGTTTCCCTCCCTACCCGCTTCGTTAGCATACCAGCAAACCAAACAAAGCCAGAACCGGTCGTATGACTGGCTGTCCCTCTGCAACCCTTCAGATACCGCTGGGCGGACAGCAGATGTTTGCACAGTCACTGCAGCTTGCCACCTAGGAGGACTAACGCCATGCAATGGGGTGTCTAACTCAAACCCCATCTAAGTACCTTCAGACATGAACGAAATTTCACTCAGTTTCACTTGAGCTCACTCTATCCTATCACAGGGCCACCATCTATTAAAACTAATGCCATGGCAAGAAAGCAAGGAGGTACATATGAGCACAGCTTCCTAAGCACAGGCATTACTACCATAGAACTGGTCCCTGCAGATGTTGGCTCAGGAAGCAGAATATGAGCAGGAGGTAGAGGTTGCAAGCTCAACAGTAGTAGAAGCAGCAGGGTGCAGCATCACTTCCTTGGTTGACCTTTGAACAGCTGTATGTATAGGCAGGAACCTCAAGGCATGCTACGCTGTAAGGAGCAGCGGTTCGGCATGAAAGAGGTTGGTGCGTGCAGGTGCCGCTATGGAATCAGCTGATGCTGCATGCGTCAGCACCTGCCGCCACAGTTCATGATCTGATCAGAAACCCTGCATTCTATGAATATTCCACAGTCATATTTGTGCAACAGCTTCAGGGGCAGGGCCTATGGCACTCATGCTACGGATATCATGAACTGCAATTAAGAGATACTGCGTGCAGCTACCCCTGCCATCCGTGTGCAAACCCTTACCCTGCTTGGAAGCTTTACTTAATCAAATGTGGACAATCAAGTTGCTATTGGTAGCCCTTGAAGGTGCAGCAGCTCCCCATGTTTTGCTTTCACTCTGATCTGGATGAGCATATCTTAGCCAAATCGATGGAGCTAGAAGAAGATTGTGGTATGCACAGGCGAGCAACTGCTGGCATGAGAAGCGTTCAGAGCTGTGCTGGAACATATTGTTCAGGTCCTGCACAAGTTGCTGTGTGTGGTAGGATAGCTGCCACATCTTCTTCTATGGTTGCATGGAATGCCTGTTTGCAGCTACACGGAGGTCTGTCCAAGTGCAGCAACATGCTTCTCAGGATATGCAAAGAGCATCTGCAGCTGGTCGTGAAAGTGGCTATGACATCGTTAGGCCAATTCTTGACTGAGGTGAGCTGCAGTCTGTAAGGCTGTGAAGCTGTCTGCGCTTGACATTGAGCAATGATGCTTCAAAGTGCTTGCGTTGAGGAGTGAGGGACCATAGTAAGACTGTGCTGACATGGTGTAGCTGCTTCAGAGGTTGGCCATCCTACCTTGCCAGAGTGTCAGTCCTTGGGATGTAAGGTGCAAGAGGATCAACCAGCAGCTGCGTACTCGTAGATGCATCTTCATGTGTAGAAGACAGAGGGAGAACCACCTGCGGTAGGGACAGGGGACTCTGCTAAGTGGGTTGCAACCACAATGTTCGTCACACATCTCGTCGATGGATCGCTTTGGACGTGTTAACGTCATATGTCGTGAGTCAACTAAGTCGAAGCCACTTAGGGACGACTACTGCCATTCACCCGCGTGCATGAGGCAGTGTTGCCTACTCCACTGGTCGCATGAGGTTTCGTGCAGCATACGAGACTTCCATAATGTATAATACGTGCATTCTGGTATCTTTACAGCGCCTCTTACCTCCGCCTTTGTGATCCCCAGCGTGTCCGTTATATATGCGCGCCACTTGGGGCAGTGCCACGATGGTGGCTTCCTTGCCAACAGTCCAGTTTGCACAATCCACTATCATACATACATTAGTACAGATTGACTTGATAGAAGGATAGCTTATGGCTGGCTTGCGCAGCCTGCAAACATCCCAAGACTTGCCGCGGGATGGACGCTAAGCTTAGTTCCAAGGTGGTCGCATTCGTATTGTAGGTCAACCTGAGTCGACCATGCTTGGTATCGTGTCCCGATGTCCATGTTCTCTTGTGTTGTGGCAATTGCCAACGCTGGCTTTTTGGCACCCGGATCGGCACCAGCGTCACTTTGAGTTTGACCTGGGCTGCCAAACTGCATTTGAAAGGAGATCATACGTCCCATCTTCTTCCATTAAGCAGAAATCGGGTGCCATCCGCCAATGGGCGCCATGCAGGGTCAATCAACCTACAGATCTTGCGGATCACTGCTTTCAAGGACAGGCACTACCAGTGTG
Source organism: Pseudopediastrum boryanum (assembly GCA_963556185.1). Taxonomy (NCBI): domain Eukaryota; kingdom Viridiplantae; phylum Chlorophyta; class Chlorophyceae; order Sphaeropleales; family Hydrodictyaceae; genus Pseudopediastrum; species Pseudopediastrum boryanum. The sequence goes on along the minus strand of OY744510.1, from coordinate 2,462,251 downwards.
AAGTGCCTGTGCGTGATTGATGGAGTGATTACCAGGCTGCTTGGAGCTTTTGGAAGGGTTTAGACAGACTGACACATGACAACTGTTCAGGCATGAAGTTGGAGCATGTGCCTAGTCGGTCGGCACATCCGGTGCCGTCTAACTTGGCATAGTGGGGTGGCTGCCCTTTGAGCCTTCATTGGCTCCCATGGGATGCCCTTTTGGGCTAGTTGGTAATCTGGTAATCTGCTACAGTTTAGCCCGTCTGGATCGAGATTTATTCCCCGAACTAGATGCGAAACTTTGAACCCTGGAGCGCTGCTGCTTATGCTATACCCCTTCAATCTCGGGTTGCGTTAGCCACATACTTGCTGTAAAAGGAAGTTCTATTGAGACGAGGTGGCTAGAAGTCGGTTATTACTCAGTCCTATGGTTCTGTAATGCCAAAAAACTCGCCGGACACTCCAGAGTAGCACAGCACATACTTGCTGTAGTCTGGGAGTTTGTTGCCAACTGAACAACATGATGTCCTCGAAAGCGCAAAGCATTCATGATCCACGGCTGTCAGTAACAAAGTGGCGTACGAGGCTCTAGAACACTAGGTACGGTCTTTCATCCCAAATTCATGGATGTCATGGATTACTGCACAGCTTCTCACCCAGAAAGAGCCCAAAATCTGACCCCCAAACCGTTGTTGAAGAGCCCCAGGAATCAAGCCAGAGAGTAGAGACTTCTAAGGAACTGAGCCGACAGCCGGACCACTCACAGATATTTAAATACTGAATATGCAGCCCCTCGCATCAAACCACACTACCTAGCAATGTTGTAGGGCCAGTAAAAGCTGCAACAGGTATGCCATCTATGGGCTGAACACCATACCACAACCAATGCTTAACCACACATGCTATAACTCTCAGCATGATAGGCATTGGAAAGGTGCATGGTCCCCATAAGATTAGCATGACCCATATCGTACAGGAAGGCCCTCTGAGCATAAAACCTGCTAGATAACATGCATATGTGAGTAATAGTGGTATATCTAGGTCTCTACCTAGTAGCAAACGGAGGTGACACCACGGAATGCACATTCAAACCCTCTCATCAACAAGGGTTGCCACAAAGTTCTTTCCAATTGCTCACTTGGCAATTGTAGCAGCACTTAGTCTCCAGAGTCCACCATGCACAACAACACTGCCACAAACTTGTAAGAGAGAAGGACTATTGAGGCCAGGTGTCTAGGAAGTCGGTTAATAATCAGTCACTCATTTGTGGTGTGCGCAGTCAGCAAGCCATGCATTGAGATGCTCTTGGCCCACTTAGACCCAGTCATATATTCTGTGGAATAGAATTCCACTGCTCCAATCCATGAAACTCCCTTCCGCAGGGAAGTAGACCCTACAAACCTGCACTATGCGGGAGCTTCTAATACCATTGACCCTGCAACTGCCCACTATAGGTTCCAGCCGAGCTCATCACCCAGCCCAACAGCACCACCCGACCACCTTCAATTGGGGGATAACTTGAAGGAACAAGGAAGCATGCATTGAGGTCATGCATCTATCTCACATACATGTACAGAGCGTGGTCAACAATCACTCGGCCATCCCTTCCTGCTGTCTGATCTACTCTGACTCAGGGCAGCAACCCTGTTTAGTGTCCCTTCTTGTCTTTGGATCCGCCTCCAGAGTAAGAGACAGAGACATCTTTGCTAGGTTTCTTGTCTGGGAAGGTGGCGCTGAAGGAGAACATGCTAGCGTCCTTAGCGTCCTTATCAACCTCCGGCTTGTTGATGACCACCTTCTTGAAAGAGTTCAAGTCAAAGTTCATCTCTCCATCTGCTGGCGAGTTAGGGATCACGCACTTGCACTCCTACAGGAACAGGAAAAGCGGCAGGGTTAGTGTTTGTCAGGTATGAGGTGAGGGGGAAGTATCAGTTTGGAGAGTGAACCGGGAATTGGACAGAGCACAGTAGACAGAGCAGTAGCACCAGCAGCAATAGCAGCAGCAGTGGCGGTGGCGTTGTTTGTCAGGAATAAGATGAGAGCCAGCAGAAGGAAAGTGCAACATTGGCGAGTGTTTCATTGAATGGAGAGAGCAGCAGTAGATAAAGGAGTAGACAGAGCTCCAGCAGAGGCGGCAAACGCTCTTGTGAGAGACTGAAGATGGGTAGCAGCAGAAGGGTTTAAGCACACTGTCAGAAAAGTATGTGATGCAATCCAGCCTGTGGTAATAGCAGAGCATCATACATGATAGAAAGTGGTGCCGTAGCAGCAGCAGCAGCAGCAGAAACCAGTAAAGCTTGCAGTCTGTTTTGACATAGATGAAGAGAGGAGACTGGAAGTGTAAGTTTGAGTGAAGCGCTGCTGATGCATGTTGTTGAAATTGCAGTGATGAGAAGGAGCAGCTTCTAAGCAGCTGCAATGGCACCTTTGCAAGCAGAACATGCACATGGTGATATGTTACGTGACGTGTCTTGCATAGAAGGTGCATAACAGCGCTGTAACCCGAGCCTGAATGGGGAAGATATGTGCGCCACATGCTACCAGTGCCTTATGCCAATGGGCAGCCAATTCTATGATAGGAGAAAACACAGAAGCATGAGCATAGGAATCACGGATGAGACAGGGGATCATTGAGGCTGGCATCCTCACGTAAACCCTAAACCTAACCACCTAAACCCTAATTTTTGAGGCTGGCAAGCTCACCTCCTTGCACTCTCCCGGCTCTTCCTCGTCCTTGCACTCCTCCTTCTCCTTCTGGACGGTCTTGCAAGTCTCCTTGACGTCGTCAACCTCCTCCTCCTTGCACACCTTCTCGCACACCTATACAGAGGAGGCAAGGCAGACATTGTTGAAACCACTTCAGCAACTTCTAACCCCCTGTTGCCGCACATTGGGCAAAGCACTGTCATTTTGCATCAGTGGCAGCCGCTATTGGTGCGAAAGACATGCAGCAAGCAACCGCAGGGATATAAAACAAACAAACAAAAATTTAAGTGCTGCACACCCTAATAGGTGACATGATCTATGCTTGAGGTGTGCATTCACTGTATGTTGTGCGGCACTGAATAATTGCTTAGGTATAACAATAGCCGAAGAGTATGCGCAGCCCTTTCAAAGTGCGCTTCAACCCATTATTGATAGCTGGCCTTGAGGTTGCACACTGAAATGACATGACTTTATATTCAGTCATAGGCAAGGAAACATCCCCTCAGCTCCTCCCCTTAAACCCTACCTCACAATCCCATAATCTAAAACCCTAGCTCACCTGGTACCCAGTACCCTTGCCGGCACCGTCGTCGCCGTTGCCGCTCTTCCCGCCAGCGATCTTCTCGATCACGTCACCCACGGCTTTGGGCACCCGGATTGAAACGCCCTCGCCATCAGTGAGCATACGGCGGCCCTTATGGTCCTTGTGGCCGCCGCCGGTGGTGTAGACAGTGGCGCCTTTGGAGGGGTCCTTGCACACGTCCTTGCACACCTATTGCATTGACAGTGAGTAAGCAAGGCAGCAGGGTGCATGTTAAGTAAGGGTCGAGGTATGGTAAGTAGTGCGCGTGAACCCTTACTCTGGCAGACCTATTGGCAGGGCGTGAGGTGCCACAGTTCACTATCACAGGGGTGACAAAGCCACTAACACATATAGTGAACAAGAAAACATTGAAGACATTTTGAATACCAATTCACCAGTTTGAACCATGTGGTCACGTCCAAGCAGATACAGGGATGCAGAAGACGGGCCCTGCAGAACATGAGTGCACACATTATTTCTCTGTGATAAGCAAATGTTTTGGCATCGGGGGGCTGAGTCTTTGGCACTGTTCTGGGTCACCAACAATGGGGCTGACCAGACCTGCACCTCTGAAACTGCCATGGTGAATGCAAAGGATTGCGTATGTGCTGTGTGAACTCTTGCTACAACTCAGTGAATGAGTAAAGAACTAGAATGAGGTCTGTGCCTTGTGGATGCTACAGCTAAGCTTAGAGAGAGAGAGAGAGAGCTACGCAAGGAGGGGCGTGAGGTGCCCTCCCGCGTAAGATTAAGGGAGGGGCCCATTGGTGTAAGGATTACACTAGCTAAGCTTAGTGCAGAGGCAGTTGATTGGATCTCAGTAGACTGACTCTCACTGGACTTGTCTGCATGAGAAAGTCAAGGCAAACTGGGTGTTTTAAAGGCAGGCACAACTAAATGATCAACTAAGTGGTTTACTTGCTTCCTGTGGGGTATCCAAAGCAAGGAGCAGGTGGTTGGCACATCTACCTCCTCTTCATTCTTACAGTGCGGACTTGAGAACTCGACAGGTCACGTACCTCCTTGATCCGGACGATGGGCTTGGTTTCGCACAGCTCGTACTCGAATGGCACCTTGATGCACTTTGTGGTGATGGTTGGCTCTTCGCACACCTCCTTGCAGACCACGTCGCAGTTACCCTGGAAGTGCCTCTTCTCACCGTGGGAGATTTTCTTGGAGGTTAGGGAGTTGACTGCCACGTCTGCGATGGTGGGGCCCCCGGCGATCCTGACTGAGACGCCCTTGTTGCCGTCCTTGCCGTCCGTTGCTGTTGGAGGGAAAGAAACACCAGGCAGGAGTGTTAGCAGGACGGATCCAGTAGTGGTGGGCAACCGTAATGATGCGGCTGAGACAGAGTGTTTAATGAGTGTCCCCATATATGTGGATAGTCTACCATTGTATGTGTGAGAAAACCCCGGTGTAGGGACCTCATTCGACTCTCAAAGCATGAATGCCACGAGCAGGGCTATGCTGAGATGAAGGAGTGAGTGCTGATTGCCGGTGCCAAGGGGTTCACGCAATCAGAGCTAACAATTGGAAGATGGTGGATGCGTTATAGCATGGGAGCCTCATATGAGCTTTCAATATTGTAGGGATCCGGTTCTCCGGCGTGTCCAGAATCACATGACGGGACGATGCATTTATGTGATTGCGCGAATGCCAAGACGAAAGCCCGCGAGGATGTCACTTACCATGTGCTACTGCTGCCAGCGCAGCAAAGCATAGAAGCAGGGTGCACTGCAAGCAGGGAGAAAGGAAGCTGGTCAGTTGCAGATGATAATTCGCGTACAGGTCGGTGGATGCGCAAATTGATGCGCATACACCGATGTGAGGTAGAAGAGCAATATGCTATGTACGCAGCGCATGGTGTTATATGCTTCATTCTAATCTCCAAACACAATTTCTCACGTATTAGTTGCTATAGAGCTATTTGTTAAGAACGATGCTCGGACAGATGGGTGGCATCCGCAAGTTACTGTAGGCTTGGTTGCTCTGCACGAACGATACCACTGACACCAGGGCTGTGCTAAACGCGTTTAGTCAAAACAATGGGATCATTCATCCTGAATCAAGCCTCCGTGTTGCCGGACATGAGAGCATCAGTGGAAGTGACTTACCATTGCGCGAGCCATCTCTGCAAAGCTTCGGGGTTCGTTCGATACCTGCACACATGACACATTATCTTAGAGCTTGTTAGCACAATTGCATGTCGTGCACGGTATCAGACCATGTCAAATGTTCACACCGATGCCTAATGCTACAGTTCAGGTTGGGTTAGAGCCTCACCTCGCTATGTGCAGCTTGGCTGGCTAGTTCAAGTAGTCTAGAAACTTAGGTGGTCGCTCATATGTATGCTGCGGATGGTCGCTCAGGCCCTACGATTGTGGACACTTGCACTTCTTGCGAGTGTCACCCAGTGACGAAGGATGAACCGACGATGATGCGATGTCGCGTCACTACGAGGCCTCCAAGCTTCCGATTTCACGTGTTCACACCCTGCAGGTATGTGCGGCATTGACATCAAGCCTCAAAAATTGACGTAAACGCTATTCGAGGCCCCACGGATCGCGGGATAAGTTGCAAGCCATATTGGCACCAGATGCATGACTGATGCAAGCTCACCGGTTGCAACGCCTTGTTGTTTTTGACCCCAGGAACCACTCCAGCAGGCTAAAGGTGGGTGCCTACCAAGGATCTACCACCCATTCTCTCGTGGTGGGCACTTCCTTGCGCCTGTGAAGGGCCGGGCGGTTTGTGCTTACTCAATGCAGACGCAGCGGTAGCTTTCTGCCCTTAGCCCGACGGCAATACCGAAAGCCTGAAGGCCACGGCTTTCATCTCAAGACACCATGCGTTCTATGCACTGCCGGTTGCCATACAGCTGGATCTGAAATGGCGTTGTCAGCGCAGTGCCAGTCGGTGGTCCGACTCGGCGCTGCCGGGCTTTGGCGTTCCACAAGCACACAGGTACAACACCGACCCTCTGGGTTCTTCGTGACCTTGCTTGCTGACCCATATGTGCACGGCAACACAGTGCACATCTCCCTCCAAACTGTACTTATTCGGCCGTCCGCCCGTTCAGTCCAAGTGCCAACAAGAACCCCCAACTGACTACGGACACAGCTCCAACATACTATAGCGGAGAAATCACAAACTGGTTGGAGCCATATCGGGGGCGCTGCACGGCCTCAACACGGTACACTAGCACTGTGTTCCAAAGTCACACTATACAGATACACATGCATAGACCAGCTTGCTCAACCCCAGGAACCTGGCATAGGATACAGGGGTTGCAAGGGTTTGGTTCGGAAACCCAGTGAACCACCAAACGTTCCCATCAGAAAAAATGATCTTGAACGTTCTAATCCCCCTTGGCCTATTACTCCACCCTCCCCCCAATCCCCAGCCCCCTTTCAAGTCTCGTGCTAGCTGGCACTCTCAACCACAGCCTCGCCCAAACCGCTGCCTGGCTGCCGTATTCATACTGCTGCACACCCTGCATACTACAATGCAGGATCATGTGTATATCTTAGTTTCCACATAATCAGAGACCGCCTGTCTCCAGCTAATACCAAAACTCATCTCCTCCAACACATCAACTCCATACCCACCCTCACCCTAGCAGACCGGACCACACCAGAGATCTCCACAGCTGCACACCCCAAACTACTACTACTGCTGCTGCCGCTGCTGCTGCTGCTGCTTCGTGCCCTGCCACTTCCAAATGACGACCACAACTAAGCACAAAACATACGCAGCAGTACCTTTACTGCTTTCCAGGCTTCTTTGCGATAAACAGCCCCCACACCTGCTCCCCAGACCTCGCCCTCTCCAACTTGGCCTTCCATCCCTCTGCCAGCACCCCCCTCGCCCCTTCCTCAATCCCCTCCCCTATTTGCCCCTCAATCCTCCCCAACTCCTCCTCCAGCGTCTGAACAAACGCCTCTGACCGGTCCTCTGCCACTACATTTTCAAATCCAGCATCTGACAGCTGCTGCTTGTATTCATCCAGGGGGAGGAGGCTGTAGCCCCTGTCCTTGATGTAAGACCTGAACCCTTCTGAGTAGTCCTCTGGGTTGCTGCTGCTGCTGCAGTAGTCTGTGATTAGGATGATACCTCCGGGCTTCAACAATGCGTATAACCTAACCACACAAACAGCGGCAAAGGAAGGGTCCAATGAACAAATGACCAAAAATTTGAAGTCCGACTGCCCACAAGGCAGTTAGAATGACGAGACCCCAACATATTATCACGTTTTAAGGCATGCCATAGCAAAAACTGCCATAGGCCCCGCACTTCAAGCCATTCTAAAGAAACAGCTAGGCTGAGACAAGGCCGCAACATACAGGGTAGTGATAGAAGAACTTTAGGCAACTGGCCTGCAAGCTCCTCATTACCCAAAAGGCCAGGAAAACAAAGTGCAGACTTGAGTAAAACAAACGGGTTATTGTAGCAGAACGTATCAATCCTGCCCTGCACGCCCCTTGTTCCCTAGGAAAATGACCAACAGACCGACAAAGCATCACCTCTGCCTGAAAACTTTAATGTAATGTCCGCAGCTGCAATAGACACTTGTAACATGGGTGTGCCGCAACAACTATGGTGCCCCCTCCCCCTCCTGGCCATCTTAACATGACTCTGTCCAAACGCAGCTGTTGAACACGTGCATGCACACAGCAACACCTTTTTCGCATCTAGTACTATCAGACCCGACCCACTATTTCCCCACCCCCCTTTCCCGCCATCCTAATCATTCGCATCCCCCTTAAAACACTCCCACCCCCTCCCCCACCACTTCCAATCCCACCCCTCCCACGCTTTTCCCGCCATTTGCAATTACTTCCCCCTACCACTCTCTTCCCGCCATTGTCAACTTCTGCAACCCCTTGCCATCTTTCCCGCCGTTTCCATTACCTTCCCTCCCCGCCTCCCCTTTCCAGCCAGTGTCGATCACTCCCACCCCCACCACCTTTCCTGCCCTGTCCAATCACTCCCCCCCCTTCCTGCCCTAGCCTCCGACCACCCCCCCCCCTCCTTCCTGCCCTAATCACCCCACCCCTTCCTGCCCTATCCAATCACTCCCCCCCTTCCTGCCCTGTCGAATCACGTTCACCCTCCCCCCTCCTTCCTGCCCTAATTAATCACCCTCCCCCCTTCTGCCCCCTCCAATGCCTCCCACCACCCACCTCTTGAACAGCTGCTGCTTGTCCTCCAGATGTAACAGAGCATCCCGGCTGTGCACCGCATCAAATGATTCCCCTGGGAAGTCGCGCGTCATCACGTCGGCCACCTCGAACGTCACGTCGTACCGCTGCGCCGCGACGCCATTCCCCGCGGCCGCACCGTTCGCGACGCCGTTCGCGTGCCCTGCGCTGCCGTTTACGGCGGAGCTGCTGCCATTAGCCGCTGCCGGGGAGTGCCCGTGGTTGCTGCTGCTGCTGCTGCTGCTTGTGCTGCTGCTGTTGGCGGCACGCTCCAATGCGAGGAGGACCATGTTCACGGAGAGGTCGATACCGTGCACGTGGACCTTGTACTGCTCTGACATGTGGAACGCTGCACCTGTAGGCAGTACAACAGCAATGCGGGTGCAGGCGTGTTAGCAATGAGAGGGGTGGGCAGGTCGTTTTGACCTTGAGGTGCAGGTATATCAAGGTGGAAAGAATTATGGGGCAAAGATAGGCACAGGATAGGCTTGAGACTGGGATGATGTGGCAGGGGAATGGTCTCTAATGATTTCTAAGTAATCATCATTAGTTATCATGTACCCAACCTTCAGGCAGAACATGTCAGTTGGAGTCATTTCACATTCTTTGCAGTGGTCCAGATGGCACTGCTGCTCCCACTGGCCTTGATTTAGGAAAACATCTGTATGCCGCTGATATCACTGGGAAATCATAGCAATACAAGAACCTCTCTAATCCTGATCTGCACCCCACATCCAAACACATCAACCCGGCTGCAACCGTATTGAAATTAACTCACCTTAGAATAGTATATACATTAAATCTATCATACCAACTCACCTCCTGGCCCACACCCCACGTCCAGCACCCTTTGGTCCTGCTGCAGCTGTAACCCGGGCACTAGTGCCTGCGCCTGCCCAAAGCCCCCTGGTGACACAAAGCCCTGGCCAAAGACCTGCTCGTACTGCTGTATGCTGGCCTCACTGTACTGCCCCTGGTCCAGGAACTGGCGGTACAAGGGCTGACGGCCAGCAGGGGAGACAACCTGAACAGCAGGACAGCAGCAAGAGACAGCAGCCGCTCCTTTCGCGTTGTAATTACGGTATATGGTGTCGGAGTATTGGTAGCGGCTTTCATGTGCGACAGTTGATCTCGCTAGCGCCTGCAGTTTCCTGGTGTAGCTCTTGCATTACTTGTTATCAAGCAGAACAGCGATCCCATCATTAGCAGCAGCAGCAGCAGAAGAAGAAGAATAGAAGGAAGAAAAGGTGGATGCGGGAGTTCAGCAACAGCATGAGGGCAGTTGCCCATACCCCTCTCCCCCTTTGCACCTCCCCTCTATTACTTCCCCTACCCATCTAACCAGTCCTCCCTCCTCATCCCTAACACCTACAGCTGTTCTCGCCCCCCTCCCTTTGCACCTCATTCTCACCTGCCCCCCGCCCCCCCCCCTTCTCCTTGTCCCGCTTCTCGCCTTGCCCAGCCCTCTCCCACCCCTTCCTTCAACTCCTCCCATTTCCAGCAATGCTGGTTTTGTTCCTTTTTCTCCCCCCCCTCCCCCTCGCCCCCCCCCCCTCTTCTTTTCCTTCTACTCAATTCCCTTGTTCACCCCTTCCCTCACCTTCTTCCAATTCAAGCAAATCCGGCTCTGTTTCCTTTCCCGGCCCCCATGTCCTTCTCCCCCTCCCTCCCTTCCCTTGTGCCCTCCCTTCCCCATTCCTCCACCTTCTCCCCCCACCTTTGCACCAAATCTGGTTCTGGTTCCCATCATTTTCCCCCTTCTCCATTCTTCACTCCCCTGCGCCCCTCTTCTTTGCTCTCCCCTCGTCCCTCTTGTTCTTTCATTCCCCCCCCCCCCATTCCCTCACCACCTTCACTTCGCCGCAAATCTAGTTCTGGCTCCTTTCTTCCCCTCCTCTTCTCCCCCCCACTTCCCTTGCCCCCCCCTTCCCTCACCTTCTTCCATTTCCAGCATATCTGGTTCTGGTTCCTCTTGACTTGTACATATGTATCCACACATTTGCACAACACCAGCTCCAAATGATGTACAGCACCATCAGCACCCTGCCACTGAGCACCATCAAAAATGCGGAAGTAGTCCCGGGGGTTCCTGAGGAAGTGACAAAACAACATAAAATATCAGACATATACTATACTTAAATGGGTTTGGGGTTCAGGCCCAACCCTGGAATCAGCGCCCATCTTGCCACTGCGCTCTCCCTTTTGCCTCTAATAGCTTGCCATTTGCCACACCTGAGCTAAACACCTTTCGCAAGCCGATAAACCTTATATTAAGCTAATACCCAGTGCTAAACCCTACCTGTAGCATGTAGCCTTCGGCCAGAAGAGGAAAGGAAAGAGGAAAGATGAAACCCCTACGTTTGAAAGCTTCGCCCACTGCTAAACCCCGCCTGCCGTATGTAGGGTTTGGTGCTCCCTTAGTTTGTCACCCATACAGGTCCATGCGGCACTAAGACCCTAAACCCTAACAACCCACCCACTGCTAACCCTGCCTGTGGTGTGTAGTGTGTAGGGATTGCAGCCTGTGCTCTGTCCCCTTCACAGACCCACAGAGTACCATGCCTCTAAACCCTGACCCTACCACCCATTGCTAAACCCTACCTGTAGTGTGTAGGGTTTGCTGCTCTTGCTCTGTCCCCAGACTGTCTAAAGCAGCTCTCCCTGAAGAACAAGGTGCCGCCATCAGCCAACTGCAAAAGAGAGGGAGGGGGTGGGCGTGAGAGTATGGGGAAGCGGGGATCATGTCAGTTCAGGAGAAGCTTGGTTGCTGCTTTTTGCAATCACACCAGCTCCTGCTGCTGCTGCTGCTGCATCCTCTTGCAGTGTGTCACAGCTTTGGCGATCACCTCGCTAATCTGCTATTGCTGCTGCTGTAATTCTAAAAGTGCCAGGCAAGCCATAAAAAGTCCTTGACTAATCAACTGCTGTGACACGTTGTCGGAGGGGGAAACAAACAAAAAAACCGATATTAACGTCCAGGTCCAAGAGGGAAAAGGGGTGCGTGATGAGTCTGTCTGCATTGCGTGATCTGTATTGCTGAGTGCAAGTACCACCATTCAATGCCCCCCTAGGTGCATGCTTGTTCTACTTGCAAGCAACCAGGCAAGCCCCCCTGTCTTGCCATATAAAAGGAAGTTCTATGGAGGCGGGGTGGCTAAAAGTCGGTTACTACTCAGTCCTATGGTTCCGTACGGCCAAAAAAACTTGCCAAACACTCCACGTAGCACAGCCCTGACACTAGACCTTACAATATACAATCTACACAGAGGCACTATGGTTTTAAGGCTGAGACATGCCCTTTTCTGCTACCCTGGCCTTTCAAGCAATGCTCTCAAGCTGCTTTCACTGACTTCTGCGGTCATCACACATCCGAGACAAGCAGGGACTTACCCATGAAACTGCCTTGCACGCCAAGTCCGCGACCTCTTTGTCTGAGAGGTACATTAGGAGCCAATTGCTGAAGACCACGTCAAAGCCGTTCTCAGGGAGCATCAACTCCGTTACGTCTGCAACTTTGAAGTCGCAGTTTGCGAAGTGGCTGTTCTGCTTGCGGTTCTCTTCAATGGATGTCTCCATGAAGTCGCATGCGAGCACGGAGGCAGCTGTCTTAGCGAGCTCGCCTGTGAAGCGGCCGATGCCCGCTCCTAGCTCAAGCACCCGCTTGGTCTTGACTGAGCCTAGCGTGGAGAGCACCTGCGGGAACAATGGAATGTAGCAGTCAATGTGAGGTTTTGCTTTGAGAGTTCACTTTTGTACACGAGTTTAGCGCGCCTCGATAGCTCCGGTACTGCTTGATCGCTTGGTGCGAGGAGGTTTGAAAGTGAGCCTCATTGCAGCTGATCGTCATAGAATATGCGACAGGCGAATCTAATGGAGCAGCTGAGCCTGTCTAGGAACATGTTACAGAAACGGTTGCAGAGGTAGGTGTTGCAGAGGTAGGTGTAGGGATGAAGAAGCCAACGCACCTCGGGACGCTCAAGTTGATCGATCTCAGCAGCCTTGCTGTCCAGCATCATAGCCTCTACAGTAGGCTTGGCAGAGTGCTCCATCCAGTACTGCTTTTGAGCTTCACGCTCCTCAACAGTCATAGCCGACGCCATTTTTAACTTTCACAACTGCCAAGGGCCTCCCTTTCTTAGCTTGTTCTGACACAGCAAGCAGCCGACTAGAGTGAAGGTTAACAAGCCATGCACTGTCTCAAGAACTATTTGATGCCACTGACTGTCCCAAGGGTGCTAGACGTCACTCCTGCACTCATGGACCATGCAGGCAGAGTATCACCCAGTACAGCACCAGCAGAAGCCCTCATTTGCACTTGGCTCAACAAGTGCATATGCAGCCTGAATGCATGACGAGTCCGAGGCAAAACGCAGATCACATTCTGGTGTCGAACACACCGGAGTGGGTCATTGGGTCTGCTCTCCATTGTTTTGATCATTGCTGTCGTCATGCGGGGTGCATTTAGACAATCCTTGTCTTTGTAACGCCTCGCCCGCAATCCGGACCGCGTTGGCAGTCTGGAGATGAGGCACATGCACATTCACATGTCATAGGAAGGCACCATGGCAAACCTTCTCCAACTCTCGCAGCTGCGCACAGCTAGTGCTCTACATGTAACGTACATTGCTCGGCTACCGTCACGCCGTTTCTGTAAGAGTCTCAGACCACCATTGGCCACGGTTAGGGGCAGCAGGCTCTCGCAACGTGGCATCTTACGTCGGGGAGTCTCGCCAAATAGTGTCGAAACGAAAGGTGGTTCTGCCTCCCCTACGTCCATACGCCCTCAGCATTATGCTCAACAGCAGGCTCATATGCCTTCTTGCATGCAGAGGTGTACCAGGGCATATACGGACCATGGCAGATAGAGCAAGAGGATCTCTGGGAGGTCTGGGGTTATCGCGTTGCTTTGTCAACCGCAGCAGCAGGCGAGTCCAAAGTGATACGATTAGTACAGTTCAAGCCTCGTTTGCGCGTTGTTGCAAGTCTTACACCAGCAGCAGTTGTACCCTCACTCAGGACAGTACCAGGGCAAACATTTTCATCATTCACCATTTCACTCACATCCGGGTACCTGCAATCTAGTACCTACAGCTAGTGCCATAAACTCACCACCTCGAGCCCCCATGAAAACGTCGTTGAGTAAGGCATTGCTAAGCTGCCTCCTCTATTCTGTTGAGCTATCTGAGATTAAGGCCAACCTTATGGCCCCCTTAAATGAATGCTAATTCTATCCCAGACCCCTACACTTTTCACCTGCAGGTGACTGCTGGAGTACCACAATAGTTGCTGCTCCAACCACTTTTGTACTATTTTATAATAGACTCCAACATGCTGATGCCAACTAGTCGGGGTCATGTGGCGGGTGCTGCACAGTCCCAGGGCTGTGCAGTAATCTATCTCATGTAATACACTCTAAGACATAATCTCCCTTTTGCTGCTGCTTGTTCCCTTTTGTCTGCAGCATTTGTAGCAATAGCAGCAGTTTCACTGACGACCACCAGCAGCAGTAGCAGTGACAGCCAGGGTTTAGCTGCCCTCCTAAACCCCCTCTGCCTCTTAGGGTCTGGAGGCCTGGGGGTTGCCCTCATTCTCATCCACATTTATGTCACCCCCATTAAATGTACCTTACAGGTAGGGTTTAGTACCCCCGGGGTAAGTTCTAAAAACCTGGGGCTTTGGGTGTGCTAAACTGATGATGCTAGTTCTGCTAATAACGCCTGAAGAGTGAGGGTGGTTCTATAATGATGACATTGCAATAGATTCTTTTGCGCTTTAGCTAATGGTCGTTGGCAGTCCTGTACCTATGTCTACATGGCAAGTGTTACTGGAGGTTACGACCCCCCCCCTGGAGGGGGGGAGAGGCGCCGCTGTCGTAGGGTTGGAAAGGACGATT